>CABFWB010000199.1:282702-311686 GCA_902151455.1 Timema bartmani
GTTCTGAAAACAAACTACGATGGACACAATCTGCGTTCTGAAAACAAACTATTATGGACACAATCTGTGTTCTGAAAACAAACTATGATGGACACAATCTGTGTTCTGAAAACAAACTACGATGGACACAATCTGCGTTCTGAAAACAAACTATTATGGACACAATCTGTGTTCTGAAAACAAACTACGATGGACACAATCTGTGTTCTGAAAACAAACTACGATGGACACTATCTGTGTTCTGAAAACAAACTACGATGGGCACAATCTGTGTTCTGAAACAAACTACGATGGACACAATCTGTGCTCCGAAAATTAAATAACGTGGACACAATCTCCGTTCTAAAAACAAACTAATTTAGACACAGTCTGTGTTTTGAAAACAAAGTAATATGGATGTAAACTGCGTTCTGAAATTTTTTTTATATAAATACAAACCTCTGCACTCTGAAAATAAACAAGAATATATGAGCAGTGAAAATAAAAGCATATAATCTGTGTAACCATCTGTGTAATCTGCGGGCCTAATCTGTCAGGATAGCTCGCGGGGAAGGGTAGGGACGATGGTAAAATAGATGTGTGGATTTGAAATTATACTAATGGCTTTGGTTCTTAGGGTTTATTAATATCACTATGAGCTAATACAAAAATGTGATGATAAAATGATGTTACAAAAATATATAAGGACTTTGATGGAAGAGCTCGTGAGAGAACTGGCTTAGTGAGGAATACTTAACTACCGGCTCGACTGACACCCCTTACAAATTCTAACCCGGTACCCTGGGCACCCTCTAGTACAAGTACCCGATGGCCCGATGATCTAATCCGCATGGCCACGAAACGGGCAGAGTGACCCACTCCTCTGAGTAGATCTTATTGTGTCAGCCTCGATAGCTCTAAAACAGAATCCTTTATACCGCAAATCGGCCCAATTGGTGAGCACATCGTAGACAAGTTGTTGTGATTTGTCAGCGTTCTTTACTCATGTTGAATGACTCATCACAACAAGTAAGCTAAACCAGTTCGTTCACTTGCTTCGTTTCAACACTGCTATGTTATTTTAAAACAATCATCCCAATATAGGGCAGGGCTATTACAAACATAACATGAGCTATGAAAATAGAAGTAAAATGTATTGAAAGCTATATACATAATAACTTTGTAAGTAGACATAGTATAATTTAAATAAAATTGCTTAGGTTATGTTATAAAAATTATTTCTAAAAAATGTCAATATACCTTTAAGTTGTATTAATGTCAATTAAAGGACTCAAGATATCTAAGTTTAGTTCTAGATTATACCCAAAAGTCAATTCTTTAATTTAACACATGCATTTAGCGCCCGAAAATATTTCCTACCAAAAGTAAATCAAGATATACCACGATTTTTGTAAAAAGAACAGTATCTGATAGTATCTTAATTTACTTAAAGTGGTGTGGGAGGGTATGCGAGGAAAAGCCAGTGTGTTTTTGCAGTTTTTACAGCAAAACATTTTTTAGTTGAAACAAATAAAATATTGTCCAATAGAAACATAAGAGTTTAATTTTCTTCAAATGGTTACCTCAAACGTTCTTGAATATATCTCATGAGCATAGCGACAATTGATGACAAACATTTTAGATGAAGATAAGAGGTTGTGATTAAATTACAGGACATCCTTGAAAGATATTCAAGAACTTTTGATATCATCATGTGAAGAGAATTAGAATATGTTTTTATTGAAGCAATATTTTTTTTATTTGTACCAAAAAACTGAAAAAACAATGACCTTTTCTCACGTTACCTTCCACCCCACTTTAGCCAATATTAATATACTCCTATATAAAGTCATGTTATCTGCATTTGGGACTTCTGAGAGATAATATCAATCCCTATAAAATAAAAAACAAATAATACAGTAAAATCTTATTAATGTTGGCCGCAAAGAAATATGTTTGAACTATCTAAGGTGTTTTGCCAACTAAAGTCGGACTTTTAGCACCTCGTCTTACTACTTATTCAGGTTATACGCATTTGTATTAATTACCCTAGTGAGTTAGGGATTATAAAGGTTGAATTTACGGGAAAGGTGATCGAATTTGCGTGGAGAAAGAATGAAAACCCATTTAAGAGAAACCAACCTCAGTACACCCGGCCGGGATTCGAGCCACGATATCCCCGTCATCGGCAGTCTAGACTATTTCGAGTGTGTCACTTTAGACCATGCGGCCACCGAGGCAGGTCGGACTTCATGTTACTGTAAGCATTCAGTTAAGACATTAAGGTATACTTTAAAAAAATGATCGCATTAAATAACACAGACATCCCCCTAAGTGTTTTGAAAACTTCCTGCTAATTAATTCACGAGCTCTTTCATTTCCACGGCGTATCCTTTGATATATTTGAAAGAAATAGTCTAAAATTGGTCTTTCGAGTGAGCCTTACACAAAACATTTCAAGAGTAACTTATTCAAGGCAAGAATTACGGAAACAAAATTATTCACGTGTTTTTAAAATGAATCAAAAAGGAACACACATACATATAGAGTTAATGTTTATTCGTAATATTACGACCTCCCTAAAAAAAAAACCTCTCCCTCAGTGGTCCTTGATAAAGTATTCATTCAAGGTTTGAACAAAAAAAACCAAACAAATAAACACATAGGTTGCGGGGGTGACGCGAAGCCAATGCATACAAATAAATTTACCACGGTAATGAGTGGAGCCATGGTGGAGTTCTGGTAGTGACACCAGTGTGGGTTGTGGGGGCGGGTGGTTAGGGAGGTATAGGAGGTGGGGTTGAGGGTGGTAGGGCCGCACATCCCTTGCGGATGATGGCTTGTTAGCGGCACCGTCTGTTTTCATTTCACGGGTCATGTAAACACACACCAAACTGTCCCCCCCAACCCACTCCTCATCTCTCCGGCACAACCATCCACGCACATTGATATGCCCAGCCAGAGCACAATATCATCCCGCGCAGTGGACGCCTCATAAAGTCAACACGTCCTCGTAACCCTTTCCCAACACCCCCGTAGCCCCTCCATTTCCCTCGACAAGGTGACGAATAACGGTCGGCGACAAGTTTGTACGGTTCCGTACACTTGCTAATAAGCAGGAGGACTTTCCCTCCTCCCTCCGCTTTTCTTCTCCACCCTCAGGTCTAGTTCTCTCTTGCATGTTTAATCAGTAAACTTCACGTGACCTAAGGGTGGAAGGAGAAGGGGACAAGCAAGGTGACTTCGGCCACTAGCCAGTGACCCTTTTGAAATATTGCGTAGCACAAGTCCCGCGCTCGGCTACAACAAGTATATAATTTAAATTTCATAGCTAGGAAAGTTACTAAGATATGATTTCACATAACCCACTTCGGATTTCGCAGAGGATAAGCCTCAGTAGCTCCCAGACTCTGAGCCGCGACCCAAATGAGGGTCTAAGCATGTTTCCGAGGTTCAGTGGTAGGTCTCAATTTATTTCAAACTTCATGAAATATTACAATTACAAACACTTTATCAAATTGGGACATTATGAAGAAATACTGAAATACCTAAATACCTACAGTAGCAACAGTGTTTGAAAAAAGTTTTGAGACGCTCTTGTACTTGGAATTTTGAATCCAGCTCAAGGACAATACCATTCTGATAGAGAAGTTTAAAATTATCTTCTGACAATATAGCCTACCTCGTTGAACAAGGATGTTCGGGTCTTGTAATGCCCTAAGGTCCCCAGAGTGATATGTGTAGTACTCTAACCATCAGCGTAGCACTCAAACTCGAAGAGCTCGCCTACAAAATAAAGCAGCATCATGGTTGGTACTGAAAGACTCGGTTTTTGTCACTTATAAAATTTCTCATATACAAAATAAAAATTCAAAAGAGCTCTCCCCAAGAATGAAACAGTATTATAGTAGCCAATGAAATAATATTTTTGGTCACTTTCCGAACATTGGAACAATCTCACATTTTTATTAAAAATGCTGCTTTATATTCTTAAAGACCTCCTAGGAATAAGGGCGTCAAAATCATTTCTGGTAAAAGTGAGTTTCTAGTGGAAATAGGATGAAAAACCGTTCCTTTGTCTACTGGTGCCATTAATGAATCATTTACTCAACTACAAGCCGAGTAATGAGACTTATAAATTTATTTTCGGTGGAATTATGGTGTGTCATTCTGCAATATGGCAAATACTCATGACATTCGTATGTCACCAGGCTGTTTAAAAATTGTTAATAAAGGGTGGAAACGGACAGTTAACATTAGAGAGTGGAAATATGTGAAGCTTAAGAGATTAAGGCAGGGTGGGATAGAGTATACAACCAGAAAAGGTGTAGTCAAAGCGGCCAAACAGGCACCAGTTGCTGTAGTTGGAATAAGGGTGTATAATCATGCAATGCATAAAATTATGTCCACTTGAGTGCGCCTCTGGAATAATGGGGATGAATACAGATTGAATGTGTAGGCCTACATTATGTTACTATAATACTCAAAGGTAATTTAAATTATTATTCTGGATGACTAACAATTTTTACTTTTAAACGAGGTAGTGTTCAATACTACCTATAAATAGCAATACTTTATATTCTACTTTCAGTTTAAGCAAATCCGTAAGGTTCTGGAGCAGTTGGTTGTTCATATATATACATATTACATATTTTATGGCTACCTAGGAGTTAGTTTTTAATATATTATAGAATATACAATCAATCACAAAAATCTTTAATTTCAAATTTTGTCTAAAAGAATGAAGAATGAATAAAATGTGATAAATATATATTTTTTGACTAACCAAAATGTTTGCATGCATAGTGCATAGATCTGTAAGAACTGGACATGTGTGTAGACGTGTACATGTTTGTGCGTATCTCCTAGCCTGTTTAATGTAGTGTTTAAAGCACTCACCTCCCACAAATATGGCTCTGGTTCTATTTCTTTCCGGTCCAAGTAGAGCTTTTCTTGTGGTTTATATATTTCATACAAACGGCCAACCTTTGTGATATTGCAGTTTATATGGACTTGTATATAATTCACATTTCATATTCGTACATACCTGTCGTATCTCGAATGCTAATGCTCAACTTTTATTCCAGTTTTGGATATGCAAATGCAGACATTTTGAATGCCAAGTTCTTGATGCTGATACAAAGGAAGCTCTGTTTCAGATGACACTTGATGAGCAATTATCATATCTTTTCCATCGTTGTATAGAGTTGTGTGATGTCAGAAGGCTTAACACTGATTAACGAATCTCTGGCAGGTTTTGCAATTTTAAGTACTTTCTAAGCGTTGAAGACAAAAATATTTAGGGTTGTCTGAAAATATTGTTTCAAGTCTATGCCATGACTCCAAAACGGATCCAGATACTCCAACAGAAAATGATAGCTGGGGAATCTCTTTCTGATCATAGGGACAAACACCTTAACCGTCCTCATCACACACCACATCAAACCTTTGCTCTCATTGAGGACCATGTTCGGTCATTTCCGACACAAGATGAACACTATTATAGCAGACAGAAGACAGAGCAGAAATACCTTTCATCCAACCTTAATCTAAAAACAATGTTCAATCTTTTCAAAGAAAAACATCTGGCTGCAACAGTCTTAATCCATCGGTACAGAGATGCCTTTAGGTCTAATTTCAACTTGAAATTTGGTATACCACGCTATGACACATGTGCAAAACGTGACAGATATTATGTTCAACTTATCAATGCCCAAAACGGAAGCCAAACAGATCGAGGTTGAAAGTGAGCTTCACCATATGAAAGCTGACCGGGCTTAAGCTGCTTTGAAAGAAGACACAATTGCTGCTAAGAACAGCAATAATATTGTTGTATTACGTACAGACATGCAACAGGTATCCTATTGTTTTCACCAAATTTAACTCACTTTAATGTGTTTTATCAAATACATTATTCAAGTTACAACTAATGTGTCCATGATGCTGGTAATGATGATGTAATAATGCACCTATGGCATGAGACAGTTGCTAAGCGTGGTTCCTCTGATATAGCATCAGGCCTGTTCGCTATGTAAGCCAAATATTTCAGATTCTGTAAGGTGGCAAAACTAGATATAGCTGCGGCTACACTAGGCCGGTCCGCGCCTTTCCGCACCGCACCGAATTTATAGCAAGTGGCTAAACTTGCCGCGCCGTACCGCGACGAATGTGAAGGAAAAGATTGAAATGATGCGCAGGTACGGCACTCCCGCAAAGTATTGTGGAAGTCATTAGAGGGGTGGATGGGAGAGAAAAAGTTAACGTGAGTTATTGTAATAATAATATACTGTTTTGGGAGATATAGAATTCCAGCATAAAACGTAGCTAAGTGACGGCTCTTTATCAAATAATGTTTATAGAAACAAATCATATTATGGTGGGAAAGTTTACTTGAAAGTCTTAATGAAACTGCACAATTCTAGATTTTTCTTCCAACCCATTCAATTATTGCCATTTTTGTTATTTTTGTTTTACTAATCCCACTATTTTTAAATTAAATTGAAAAATGTCTTCTCTGTTGTATTAATAATACTGTTACGACCCATCAAAATATAGCTCTTACCTGAAACACTCACTTTGTCTCCTATTTCTTCCCAAATGTTTACTCTCCACACATTGTTCATATACCTCGCGTCTGATTGGTCATAGAGTTGTTTATACTCTGGTGTATAGATGATAAGTTTCTCTTCATCCATTTCTTTAAAACGCACTTTATTTTTAAATAGAAAAAAGCGAACAAACTTAACTAACAGCTCACCACAACGATCCAGTGTGTCCTGTTTCGCGGTTGGTATGACAACACAGTTAAGGACCTACCGAACGTTTACGGAGACGCCCGACGTCCACGATATTCGGGAGCAAGTGGCTACACTAAGCCGGCCCGTTTCGTACCGCACCGTGAAAGTGCGGACAAATGCCCTCTCGACGATTCGTCCGCGTCTGTGCGGTGCGGAACGGTGTGGACCGACGTAGGGTAGCCGTAGCTTTACTCATTGTATGCTCTGATAGATGCATTGACCAAAAACAATAACCACAGAATGTTGACACACTCAAGATATTTTGTAATATGGGGCTACTTTTCTACTATTGAACAGATATTTATTTACAGTGGACACAAGCTTTATTCCCTGTGACCGACATTTTGCTCAGAGAGATAAACAAAAGAAAATGTTTACTGTTCTTGTCCCATTTTAGTGGGTTGAAGTTAAAGTAGCTGCTCGGCCAAACAACCTATTCCAAATGTATTACATGCAACAAGATATCCTCAAAAACTTTGAGGTTTTTAATCAAAATTCCACCAGGCGAAAAGAATTTAAAAATAACATTTGCTATGTTGCTAAGGATTTTAAAAGATGATCCCTTGGCTGTTCATGTCTAAAAATCACATAATACATTACAATCCTGGGTTGTGTATTCCTTGAACAATAAATACTGGTCACATATTAATCCAAATATAGCCTTAACTTCGCCATCAAATTCTATTATTATTATTATATTCTTCCACGTGATCTGAAATCACTGTATAATGTTCCGATTACAGTCACAGCAGAAAAGAAGACATATCTGGTGGATATGTGTGCTTTTATAGTGGACACGAATTTTCGCCAGTTCTGTGTGGATCTAAAAATCTGCGGATGATCACCACTATAAAAAAAACTAGTGATGATGTCTACGTTGAAAGCTGTGCATGAATGACCATGAGCAATTAAATGCCTTTTATAATCCCTCTCTCCATCATAATCAGTGGCATTAATTGATGGTACATCCGCTATAATAGTTAGTGTAGAGTTAGTGCGTATGTTATAAAACTTAATGGGTACTTTATCGGTGCCACTCCTTCATTAAGGAATATCACAGTTATATTTTGTTTAAATAAGAAAATGCGATGAAATTCATTTTTATTCTCTCCTGAAAAAAAATTTTTTTTCTTTGTTAAATCCTTATCCCAGTGAGGTCTTTGATTATAAAATTATTTAAATATTGATTTTGGTATTTAAATTAATTTGGTTTTAATTTAATTTAACAAAACCTTTGAGTCGCCAGAGCGGGAAAATATTAAATTTAGGGTCAATATATTATAAAAACTTAAAAATCCCAAGTTTAAGGCGTCTTTCTCGCAATATACTGAACTGCCTTTGAGAGGGGGAACGGAATTTGAATCTCTGGTCTACTGTACTGAATTTGTTTTGTTCATAAATTAATTTTTCACTCTCCCTTCACGCAAATGCGTCTACGCTTTCTCTAAATTCAACCTCACTCATCCCTAAAACATTAACCTAACAAGGATATATGCGTATAGCTCAAACAGGTAGTAAGATGCTAATCTGGAAATAAAAATACTTTCACGTATTAAAATCATGTGATTGAAAGTGTCATTTTTGACAGATAATACTAATAAATATAAATTAACACAGATATAAATATGCTAAAATGTTATCAAAGTTGATGAAAAATAAATATACTAAGAGATTATTCTTGTGAAAATTAGACTGTAGTAAACAAATTGTCATGGATGTATTTTTATTTTTATTTCAACAAATACTCGAAAAAAATAAAAGGGTCAATACTTGTAACGAGACATAGTAAATAGTTCCTCAATTTTTTATTGTAATTTTACTTTGCATCATATCTTATTATTTATCCGGGATATCCGCATTTAATTTAAGTAATTCAGCTTTGATTGGACCCGCATCGCTGCTCACATATAATTCGTCATACTCGTTGTTAGACTTGATCGCCTGTGACGGGGAGATCCGTGTTCAAATCCCGGTTGGAAAAACTTAGTTTTTTCTCCTCTAAGGGATTTACAATCCTCCTCCCACGCGAATGCGAGTATATTTCCTCTAAATTTATACCTTCCTCATTCCTACTCCATTATTAGCGTAATTAATGATGTATGCTTAAAAATCGATGGGTTAATATTTTTTTTTGGCAACAATTATACAAATTGTACTGTATTATTAGTGTTATTTTACAGGTATTGATAATAATATATCAAATTTGACAGCTAAATATCAAATGAACGAAATATTACTAGACCAATAATTGGTTCATAAGTATTAAAAATAATTAGAACTGGATTTAAATGTATAGGATTATACATCAGATAGTAAAGAGGGTACGAAAAAAGGCTCAGGGTAGTATATTGTACATATAAAAATGTACTCCATTTATAAAATACCGTACTTTACAGTTAGTTTTTTGTCCTTTTATTTTTTGGCGCGTTTAGTTTAAAGTGAGCTTCTAGCTATTTTGCTGTTTTATGGTGTTTCCATTGCTTGAATCTCAAATAAATGTGATTTGAATTCACATCCATAAAAAAACCTTGACACGTGACGTATATTTCAGACGTTAACAGAGATTCAAATAAAACACAAACTGACTGATGATACCAGTAAAAAAGTGTTTGCTCTAACACAAGTTGTTCCTGTTTATACTTGATGGTTCCAGCGCTGAAAAAACATTTTTTTATGGGATGTCTGCGTTTCCCCCATATTTGTAGGGGCAAGAAAAAAATAGGGTACAATTAGGTCTCATATTTTGCTGTTTTTAAAGTATATAGAGGATAGGAATAGTAATAACTTTGTGTCTGTCTATCTCCATGAATGACTAAATAATAAAAACTCAATATGAATATTATTTTCTCATTTTTACACCCGTATAGTATTCGTTTGTGTTTCTTTAATTTGTTACGTCATTGACACCCATATCGGTGGACGTATGTTCTAAGGTGGTTGTTCCCGACCTTCTTTTTTCAGCCTAGCGCCTTTTCTGAGAATTTTATTCTGGCTACCACCCCCCCTCTATCGTACCACCTAAGTTAAATATAACTAATAAGCATGCTGAAATCAACGCAATCAACTTACAACGTGCCTTCATATTCAATGATTTATTATTATTCATTATGGATAAAACACACGTTAAAACTGACGTTAGCTGTTTATAAACGTAAGCCATTAAACTTACTGTCAAAATTATTGAACACATATTAAAATAAGTTTAAGACCCGTTTGTTAAATAATTTATAGCTTGTTATTATTTTATTATTATTTTTTAGCACCGCGTCTTACTACCTGTCCTGGTTGTACGCATACTGTACTAATTACAACAGTTATGGCTGAGGAAGGTTGAATTTCTGTAGTGGAAAACCATTTAGAAAAAATCACCTACAGTAGACCCGGCCGGGATTCGAGCCCCAATTTCCCTGCCATCGGCTGTCTAGTCCAACACGGGTGTGACGCCTTAGACCAGGAGTCGGCAACTGGCCGATCTCACGGACATTTTCAGTCGATCACGTAAGGAAACCTTAACGCCGTTAAAAGTCAATTTTTGGGTCCTCTAAACTCGCAAAATAATGTATCAAGAATTTTCAAATAAAAATTTAGTATGACCAAGATAACCTTGATCGGCCATAATCGCTAATGCTATAGTAAAATCAAATAGTTAAACTTGAAAAGGTACATTTTATTTACTCTGTAAAATTTCTTCTAGAAAGCTTAGGACAAGGAGTTGAGGAAATATTGAAACTAAGGATCTGATATGAGATTTAGGGATAAAAAATATTTTAAAATAGAATGAAGAAACGATGGATAATCGCAGGACATTTGCTAAGTTTAAAAGTTGATAGTGGCTCAAAAAAAAAAGTTTGTTGACTATTGCCTTAGACCATCTAGTCACCGAAGTGGGTCATTATATAAGTGACATAAAACTACTGCTAAAATATCCATAAAACGCTAAACGCCCCCTAACGTCCCCTTTCAATTTATCCTTCCCCTGAAAAGGCCCCTGGGGTACGGTACCACCCAGAATGGGAAACAAAGGTCTACGGCACTATTCGCACAATTAAACTGGATTACCGGTGATGGAGAGTTCAGGATTCGAATCCCAATAGGATGTTATCAGATATAATTTCCCCCAATGGTCTTCCACTCCCGTTCCACTCGAATTCATATTTTTTTCTCTAATGGTTTTGCTTTCTCATGTTTATCTCATTTATATATGTATTTATATTACTTTTACCAGTCACCCGTATAAGTGTCCATATGGACTACACGTCAACCTCGTCCAGTCTGGTCTACAGGCTTTTGAATCCCTGTTGGTTATGCTGAGGGCGATTTCTTATATCTTGCTTGCCTCCCTACATACAAATGCGAGTACAGTTTCTCTAAATGTTACCTTTCTCATCTATACCCCACTAGTATAACTTCTACTCAATAAAACGCTTCTTTTTCTTCTAAAATCTGTATATTAACAATAAGTAAAGTCCACCAAATAATTAATTTTACACACACTGTTGGGCACGCAGGCAAAGTCACCTGTCTTTTTGCCTTGTGTTTTGTTGATGAGGTCAGGGGTAAAATCCTGACCAAGTGTACTAAGATATGCTTTCCTAAAAAAAACTTTTTACCTCCACTCAAATCAAATACAGGTTCATTTCATATAAATGCAGCCTTATTCATATATTTTAAATTAGTTTAAATAATTCAAGTAGACCAGTTTGGTAGTAAGATGTGAAGTGTGTAAAAAATAGATTTGTACACAGTCGAGTTGAGTTTGCTTTTTGGTGGTGTGATTCGCTTCTGGAAGAGTTCATATGCTTCTATATCATATTTATATATTTATTTTCGATTTTTCCTGAATCCAGTGTTTCCAAAAATTCTCTCCTACAACGAATCCATTCTAATTATTTATCTTTTTATAGCAAAAATATAAATTGCATACAACTACTCTTTATCCGTATCCAAAAGCAAAAATTTGTGTCTTTTTCTTTGTTGGCATGCCACGGTACGAATGATCTAATCGGTATTTGCATGTAACAGGAGAGCACAATTTTGAGTAATTTATGCATTCTTTAATCCAACCTCACATTGTATGTTATGTTTGTTTCACTTTCTCATAATAAACACTAAGCTATTTTTAGTTTAAGAATTACTAATAGGATGTTTCACAGTTTATCTTATAAATGATATAAAAAATTAAAGTTATAGGTTGTATATTTATTTTTTATACAACATAGTGCAATATATAAGTGTATGGGAAGACTAAAATAGAGGACATTTTTGCATAGGTGTTACTGACATGAAATGCATCTTAAATACATGTTTAATTAATGTGGATCACAAACTGACTTGGGATAGCTGTCCACAAGATCAGTCCTGATAGCTGAATATAATTCAATTAGGTGAAAAATAACAACTTGGACACGAGAATCAAACCCAGCAGCTTTTGCGTTACGGGCCAATGCGCTACCACTGAGAATAAAAACTCAACATAACATCTAGCGAAAGAAGACCCATAAACATTAGAGAAACCAGGTTGGCGCAATGGTAGAGTCATGAGTTCTATTCCTTTGTTCAAATGGTAATTTCTCACTTGGTCGAATTTGTATGAAGGATTTCCTCTCTTTTCATAACCAATGGAATAAGGATGTTGAATTGAACTGTTGCCCTTTGATTCATACTAGCGACTAGACCTATGGACCAGAGTGTATGTCAGATTGTTTAAATTGGCTGGACTTAAATCATCCAAAAATAAATTTTAATGTAATTAGATGTAATAAAATTATGTTATTCATTTTAATTTAAAAAATTTAATCTGTCTATGAATCTATTGTAACTTTATAGATAGCTAAAATGGCATGCAATATTTTGATGCTTTCCCTAAATATGACACGACTAAACATTTTTGAAAGGATATATTATTTTCAATAAAACTTAATTGTTGTTTTTTAATATCTTGTAAATTGATGATCTATTAAAATCCTCGGACATATTAATCTTCTATGATATAATAATGTGTTCGCACCTATGTTTTACAGATCCACATAAGAGGTGGACCACTTCATTGAGATTGTCGGTGAAGTTTGCCCAATCTAATCAAGAAGTTGTTTGGTAAAATTTAACCACCAAGCTGAGAGTTTGTCGTTAACCTATTCATGGTCTAAGCTTATTATAAAAAGCACATGTTCATGATGTAGTAATTACCCCTCCACACAGTTTTCTATAATAGTACAACTTTTACAAAATGAGCAGTTATGAGCCCGAAGTTTACCAATGTTTCCAGTTGGTTTTATGGAAGCTAGAAGTGGAGTAAGGTTGGTAATCACTGCAGTGGTCTGTGCATTTAGGATAATCTTACTTTCCGGAGTTTTAGTGTTACTACACACATTTATAATATAGCTCTCACCAAACAACTCACCTGGGACAGGGGTCCCATAACACCTCCCAGATTTTAAAAGTCCCATCCCTTCCGACAGCCGATACTGAACCACTTTGTTTGCCACCAACTACTCGTTAACTATTGACTTTTACCCTACATTTCAGATAAGTTTGGAAGGGGAAGGCGAATTGGCAACGTTTCGAAATCTGATAAAACATAGATTTTACTCTATGGCCCCTTGTTAAATGACAAAGAGATATCCATTTTACATTTAGGTGAACAAAATACCAATTATGTTTATGTTAGTGTTCATCTCGTTTGAATAAAGCATCCACTCAAAGTGAAATGGTTAACGTAAAGTTAGCAGTAGAGCATCTCTCAAATATTATCCCTTAACTTGGCAATGTATCTTATGAGATACACTCAATTTGTGATTTTTTATGAATAAATTTATCATAAAAGACATTATTTTTGCTTTGAAGATGTCTGGATACACTACAACTACTGTTTCATGTTTGTATTTTTAAAAGGATAATTTCCAGATTTGATTTTTATGTGTGATAATAATCTGTAACGAAAAAGTTTTAAGAAAAGATTAGAATATTTTTTGCAGTAAACACTGACAACCTTTTACTGCATTTTTATTATCATCATTTAAATTGAAAAATGACACCTGGACACGCGAATCAAACCCGGTGCCTATTGCTTAGTACGCCGATGAACTTACCACTGAGATATCCACGAGTCGTCCAGTGTCGAGGGTCATTCTTCACTCATATTTTAAGGCAAAGTCTGTGAAGGACGTCCATCACAGACTGCCTTAAATTATTAGTGGAGATCCTTGAATTAGCTCAGTGGGGAAAGCATTGGCCTACTAAGTTAAAGGTCTCTGGTTTGATTCCCGTCCTCGAGCTTATCAGGATGGCTTAGTGGAATGGGTAGGCAGTGGCAAATAACCGTGGGGTTCGTTTTGATCTCGTTTATTGAAATAGATTAAATTCTATACGAGTGCATAAATGTGATGTAGGTTTTGGAATGAATTGAAAGAGTTTAGAAAAAGGTACTCATTCTGTCAATTTCCCTACTCGGCAGTCCGTGCCCTGACCTATCTTCGGTGTTATAGCTCTAACTGGTGTCGAACACCCGAACGTCCGGCGCTGCGCTGTTGCTATCTAACTCTGATCTCTAAGATAGGTTGGGGCGTGCCTCTGACCACAGAACAGAAACTCAAACTGAAGGATATTCTCCCCATAAGTTGGCTAACTTGGTACCTGAGTATGTAGAACACTTTGAACCAGCCTCCTAGCAACTGACGTTCTTCTGTCCGGCTCCCTCTGACCACAGAACAGAAACTCAAACTGAAGGATATTCTCCCCATAAGTTGGCTAACTTGGTACCTGAGTATGTAGAACACTTTGGACCATCCTCCTAGCAACTGACGTTCTTCTGTCCGGCTCCCTCTGACCACAGAACAGAAACTCAAACTGAAGGATATTCTCCCCATAAGTTGGCTAACTTGGTACCTGAGTATGTAGAACACTTTGGACTATCCTCCTAGCAACTGACGTTCTTCTGTCCGGCTCCCTCTGACCACAGAACAGAAACTCAAACTGAAGGATATTCTCCCCATAAGTTGGCTAACTTGGTACCTGAGTATGTAGAACACTTTGGACTATCCTCCTAGCAACTGACGTTCTTCTGTCCGGCTCCCTCTGACCACAGAACAGAAACTCAAACTGAAGGATATTCTCCCCATAAGTTGGCTAACTTGGTACCTGAGTATGTAGAACACTTTGGACTATCCTCCTAGCAACTGACGTTCTTCTGTCCGGCTCCCTCTGACCACAGAACAGAAACTCAAACTGAAGGATATTCTCCCCATAAGTTGGCTAACTTGGTACCTGAGTATGTAGAACACTTTGGACTATCCTCCTAGCAACTGACGTTCTTCTGTCCGGCTCCCTCTGACCACAGAACAGAAACTCAAACTGAAGGATATTCTCCCCATAAGTTGGCTAACTTGGTACCTGAGTATGTAGAACACTTTGGACTATCCTCCTAGCAACTGACGTTCTTCTGTCCGGCTCCCTCTGACCACAGAACAGAAACTCAAACTGAAGGATATTCTCCCCATAAGTTGGCTAACTTGGTACCTGAGTATGTAGAACACTTTGGACTATCCTCCTAGCAACTGACGTTCTTCTGTCCGGCTCCCTCTGACCACAGAACAGAAACTCAAACTGAAGGATATTCTCCCCATAAGTTGGCTAACTTGGTACCTGAGTATGTAGAACACTTTGGACTATCCTCCTAGCAACTGACGTTCTTCTGTCCGGCTCCCTCTGACCACAGAACAGAAACTCAAACTGAAGGATATTCTCCCCATAAGTTGGCTAACTTGGTACCTGAGTATGTAGAACACTTTGGACTATCCTCCTAGCAACTGACGTTCTTCTGTCCGGCTCCCTCTGACCACAGAACAGAAACTCAAACTGAAGGATATTCTCCCCATAAGTTGGCTAACTTGGTACCTGAGTATGTAGAACACTTTGGACTATCCTCCTAGCAACTGACGTTCTTCTGTCCGGCTCCCTCTGACCACAGAACAGAAACTCAAACTGAAGGATATTCTCCCCATAAGTTGGCTAACTTGGTACCTGAGTATGTAGAACACTTTGGACTAGCCTCCTAGCAACTGACGTTCTTCTGTCCGGCTCCCTCTGACCACAGAACAGAAACTCAAACTGAAGGATATTCTCCCCATAAGTTGGCTAACTTGGTACCTGAGTATGTAGAACACTTTGGACCAGCCTCCTAGCAACTGACGTTCTTCTGTCCACCTCTCCCTCTCTCCAAAATGTCTAAGAACTCGCTGTTATGTACCAAAAAAAAGGAGAGGTGTTCCCCTAAGTTACTAGTTTTGACAACACTCTAGGCTATGTTAGTTGGCAAAACAATCTATGTTATTTTTAAAACATGACCTGATACAAACACGTGATTGCTAATTCAGGAAAGTTGACCGTATGAGTTATTAGGTTTACGTCATCCTTGCATGGTCTAGATTGATTAAGACGGCAAGCTATGACACTATATAGGCTATATGGGGCTATAACCGCACTTAGCAATCATAATAGCTTGTCCATTAAATTCCTTATTTTGTTTGTGTTATTTTATCTAAAGTTGCAGCTGAAAATTATATGACTGGACATACGAATATATTAAATTAGTTAAAACAAATGAGTAACTTTCAGATATTGATCCTTCCTACCAGAATCTTAATTTAAATAAACCTAATATGTCTTCAATGCGCAGTGAACTTAAGAGCTTTCTTTAAATAATGTTAGATATAGGGAAAAAAAAATCATATTTTACCAAAGTGGTAAAATAGGTTTTAAAAATAAAACTATCAGCTATTTTTATTCTTAGTTGAGGTTAAATAAAAAAAACTCAATGGACTGAGCCCGTAAGTGAGCTATACCGACCAAGCGGCCGCCGCTAGCGATGACAGTGCCGACATAATTATGAGGATAGAGGGGTGTCATGTGGTCAGCACAGCAAACCCTCCGGCCGTTCATCCCAATTTTATAACTGGAGCTAGTAATAATATTGCAGTCTGAGCTATATCGTTTGTAGACCAGTTTGTTGAAGTATCATCCAGTTATAATGTACCGTACACCATTTCCGTGGAGGCCTCTTTCCATGCCCCTGTGAGATGAGGTGATAGCGGGTCAGTATGAAGAGGTGAAACCAGTGGAAACTAATAAACCTAGATTAAGCCTAATTAACTAAACCTTGTTGACCGTTAGGCTACCTCCCCTTTTGGGAAAAATACCCAAAGTGCCAGCCGGGAATCGAGCCCGGGGCCCCCTAGGCCCGTAGCAAGGTGCATTGACCACTTCACCATGGGGCTGGTTAAAACGGAACTACTATTTCTTTATTCAATTAGCTCCTGATTTGTCCTCGCGAGTTAGAGTAGCCAGAAACTCTGAGGACTAGGAACAGTAGCGGTTAAAGGAGGAACTATATTTCAAAATACCATAACATTTACAGGTATTGATGGCTATAATACGAATTGAGTCAGGTCAAGGCCCTCTGTTATAGTATACAGCATTGGTGAGGTCTGTGTAAGATTTAAATTTACCTATCAAAACCTTTACTAATAATACGAATTGAGTCAGGTCAAGGCCCTCTGTTATAGTATACGGCATTGGTGAGGTCTGTGTAAGATTTAAATTTACCTATTAAAACCTTTACTATCGTTTTTGTATCAGCGTGCTATTAAAAATCCAACGTAAATAGTAATTTTGTTGTGTAAAGTTCAATTTTAATAGGAAGAACCTTATCTGACAACTATAAAAAATAGACTAGATATATTTTCACATATTCATACGTCAACTCATGCTATCTGCAGCTTTCACTTGTTATATATATATTTAAAAAAACACCATTAATATAGTAAAATGTTATCAACGTTGACCCCAAAAAAATTATTATATTTTTAAAAAAATTCTACTTCTAGCGAAATATATTATACTATATATTATATTATATTATTATATATATTATACTATATATTAACTTTATTTAGATTATAATAAAATATACTTTAAATTTTAAATACTTTTATTGGATTTTTAACAGTATCTACCACAGTCGTGAGCATTCGATCAACAACATCAATAATAAGCTATTATTTTACATAATGTGTATTTTCTATGTTTACTTTTAATAAACCAATGTTTTAATTTCACAACAATAGGTGTCCAAAGGATCTGAATCAATGATTTTTTTATCAAATAAGTTTAAATAATGTTCAATAATTGAATTGACTTACGCCGGGGGTCACTTGGTATGGGGCGTCACGCTCGCAATAGGCCAAAAACGCCGAAGACTGGGAGATCAGGGCTACCATCCCATTTAGGTGTAATGAGGGCTGTTTTTTGCAAGATGGTCCTCCACCCTCCCTTCACGCTAATGTATCTATGATTTAACTACATTCTACCTTCCTTATAATCACAACAGCGTAATTAGCATATGTGTCTTAGCTTGGGTGGGTAGAAACGTGGTTAAAAACGAAGTGACTTGCACTATCTTAAAGGCTTTGCTTCTTTCTTTCTTTTTTTTATGTTATAATACCCCCCAGAAGGTTTCTACTAAACCTCATTACAAAAAAAAAAAAAAAGATCCGACGTAATCAAGAGAGTTCATCTGGGAATTGTCGGCTTCTACCTCACGACGAAGCCCAAGTTGAAGCGTTTCTTAATGTATTGTCCCGGTCGTGTTAGTAGTCTATTGTTAGAAGAGGCGAGGAGTAGCTTGGTGGGTACCGAGAGCTCACACGCTATCATTTACCTTTTTAAGGCAAACAACCCTCTCCCCTGTTTTGTAATATAGTAACGCTGGTTTTTGTTTGTTTTTTCCTCTAGCCGGGACACGTTCCCAGGGATAACTAACACGCAACTAGAAGTCTCACTTCTATTTCCTGGAACGACTCTGCTGGGACGTACCCTTCCTCCTATCACCGACTACAAGATACAAGACAAGGTTAGCTGAAGAACTCACATCAGTTTCTAGAAAACACGCCCTGCAAACATCTAGATTTCAATTCCGCCACGCTGTCTTCCTTCCTTGCAGACATATACAGTTATCTTTCTCCTGCTCAAAGTTTCTTCGAATTACATGTATACATTTCTCTTCAAACACACAATTAGTGATAGCTAGGGGGAATGTTTGCTAGTTTTAATGTAAACTACACGCTAATATAAATGCTAAACAACTATGAGGGGTACACTGTTTATTTTCCACACCGCGTCTTACTACCCATCCGGGGTATACGCATTTAATTACGTTAAAATACCCACTTTTATTTTTAGCACTGCGTCTTACCAACCGTTCGGGCTATACGCTTTCATACTAATTACACAAATTGTTTTAGGGATGAGTAAGGCTATATTTATAGGAAGTGTAGCCGAACTTACGTGGAGGGAGAGTGTAAAACCGTTTTGGGAAAACCACCCTCAGTACACTCAACTAAGATTTGAACCTCGGTCTCTCCCCGTCATCGGCTGTCTTGTCTACTGCAAGAATAGCGCGTTAGACCACGCGGCCACCCGCTTAAATGGCCGAATGTTCTAACACTCTCGTGTTAGACAGGCCTGCTGAAGACGGGAAGATCTGAGTTGGAATCCATGTCGGATCTACTGAGGGTGTTTTTCTCTAAATGGTTTCTCACCCTTCTTCCACGCAAATGCGGGTATATTACCTCTAAAATGCTTCCTTACTCATTCCTGCCCCAAAAGAGATTTTTTAACATAATAAATGAGTTTAGCCTTAACAGTTATTAAGACATGGTGATAAAAAAAACACTAATGGGGTGCGGATCGGGAAGATGGAATTAAGAGAATATGAGTGTTAAGGAAAAAGGAACAAGGAAAACCACGAATGCAAATTATTGATGACATCAAACAAGGAAAAAAGATAAAGTTTCAGGATATAAATAAATTAAGCTGCTGGTAGGACATGCTAGAGGACTCAATTTGAACAAGGCAACGGACCCGTCGAAAGAAGGAACACATAATAATAATAATAATAATAATCATCATATACACTAGTATTTTTGTGAAGGTATAGTAAAAAAAATTAGCTTAAGTACGCCCAGGCTGTAATTCCATCCCCAACCTCCCACCCTCACTATCGAGCTAGACTATAAAACTAAATAAGCTCGATGTGTAGTCCGTATATATACTGGGCGCAAAACTCGAAAATGGCCAATGGATGGATTTTTGACTCAATCCTAGGATTGGGCGTTTTAAAATTACCAAAGCCCGAAGTTCTATTAAATTTCGGGCTTTGTCCATCTCTAAACATCCAAACCTAGGGTTGTGTGCAATTACTAAAGGACCAAAGCTTGAAATAACATTTTGAAATAATATTTAATTTCGTTTCTCGACCATACTGAGCAGGTGACGCGAGCCCAATTTTGAGCAAGCACATGAATTCAAGAGGGCAAGTGGATCTCATTGATATGCAAACAGATTCGGACAGAGACTACAAATTTATTTTAGATTACCAAGACCACCAAGCCAAATTTGTTTTTTTGAAGCTTAACCTAGCGACTATTTTCAACTTTGATTATTTAGTAATTGCACAATCCTAGGTTTCGCTGTTTGGAGACGGCCAAAGCACGAAATTTAATAGAACTTCAAGCTTTGGTCATTTTAAAACATCCAATCCTAGGATCGAGCAAAAAAATCCATTCATTGACCGTTTTTGGGATTTACGTCCAACATATGTGAGAGGTAGAACGCAATTGGTTTTAATTTATTTGTCTTCACGCAGTGTTAGTCGTACAGTAAAGAGCGTTGGTCTCGCATTGTACTTTACTGCCAATGACGGGGAAATCCGTGATTGAAATAACGTATTAAGACACTGAGGGTAGCTTTCTAATTATTTTTTTTTAATTGTGTTTTTTCCATCCTATCTATAGAATAGCTCGGGTGAATTTACTCTGAGCCATCCTACTAATTATTACTTCTTATACTAAAGCATTGATACATTTTGTGTCGAGGATACTAACCAAAATAATTGGTACAACACAATCGTACAAAGTATATACCTATACATGGAAAGTAAATTTTCAAAAATAAGTTTTCAGTAAGCTATCTCTAAGTAAATTTTTCTAAAAAATCAAAATCATCTTAATAATAATAATAATAATAATAAACCCTCTTCATATATAAGTTTTAAACTTAACTGTTCCAAGAGTTTTAAAAAAATCAAATTTTCTCAAATAATTATTTAGTAAACTACCCTCAATCAATATTTATAAAAACAAAAATATATCCTTACTATTTAATGTAGATAAAAAATAGGTTCGTTGATAATTGAGTGTTGGAAGTATTTAAATACCTAGTTGATAATTTTTTAGGAAACATAAACTGTGAATTCTTTGTTTGGATGAAAAATCCTGGATTGCGCCAATTCCAACCTTTCTACAGTAACCACCCCGTTATAAATATAAAAAAAACTGAATTTTTCCCATTTCCTATTTGGTCCTTTCCAGTAGTCTTGTCATCCATCCTCTTACCCTAACCCGTTCCGAGGACGTTAGGAAGGATAGATAGAGGACCCTTAATCCTACGGTCCTGGCCATCCATCTATCTACACTGTCTCTCAATCTCAGGCGCTGTCACTCAGGGTGGTAAACACGACGACCACATAAAAAAAAAGAACTACTATCGCTCCTTATTTGAAAAAACATCCAAATAGCAAATACTATCTATAATCGTCCAAGTAGGGTGGAAAGGAAGAAGACGATCGAAAGAGGCAAGACACAAAAAATATCATAAAAAAAAATTTGTCGTTTAGGGAAGTAACATGAAACTAGTATTTTATTATTTTTATTAATACTATAAATATACTATAATGATTCGAAGAGCCAGGCCTCTTGATCTAGTGCTCAATACTATTGGTTACTAATCTAAAGGTCCTTGACTCAATTCCCAAAGGGAATTGTCCCTATGATTGCCATGGGCTGCTTAGTTAGGCTTAAGGTAGGTTTAAGACACTGGTACCAGATAATTAACGTCATTATCGTCATAATGTATATAAGGTAGACGTACCAGTAGCTTACACTCTTAGAATAAATTTACTCTCATCCAGGATAGTAAAGGAGTTAGATGAAGAAAATAATGAATGAATACATCATTAGATGGACAAAATTATTTTAAATGCAGTTAGTTTATTAAAACTTTCAAACATGGATATTGACAATTTTTAAATTAAATATTATGTTACTATGACATTGTACCAGTAACTGACAGTCACATTTTGCTCATGTACCAGTAGTTGACATGTAGTGATCCAATAGCAGACAGTCACATTTTGCTCGTGCACCAGTAGTTTCGTGATCCAATAGCTGACACGTTCATATTTATTTATTTGCTTGCTTAGGATATAATTTTATACATGACAATTTTATACATAGATGTCATGAATTGCTGTAGTTTGCTTTAAAGAATTAAGTAATTAGATTCATTGATTATTTTTATATTACTTAGTAATATAAAATATACAAAATATAAATTATTAAACATACAAAGATATGTTCGTGTGTATAATCTAAAGTAAGGCTACTAATTTTAAGAGCAAATGTTTTTCTATCAACTATTTGTTCAATTGTACCTACCTAACTTAATGTATCCACTTTTAAATAAGTTAGGCCCTAATTTTCAAATACATCAGACACAGGGTGGTCAAAAACATATTTAAGTCGCTCACCAACTACATTTAACTTTGCTGTTTCCAAAATGCCAAAAATTTGAAATAATTTGACAAAAGAGATGTAACGATCATTAGCAACAAAATATTTTTTGCACCTATTCAAAGCCATCAAACTTATCTCTTTGTGTTCTTATTCAGGTGATCTTTGTATAATGCAAACATATCTGTATTTTAATGAGTAACGTTTACCTCCAATGAACTCGATTAAAAAAAACTTGTTTCAATTTGTGAGGAACAAACTCTTGAAGTTTAATTGCACAATCTTCAGTCTCTTTTAAAGAAGAATCAAGGCTTTCAGTAAATTCTAATTCTTCATCAGGACTATCACTTTCAGAGTAGGTATTATGGATGGCCTTACATTTGTTCAGTTTCTTTTGTTTTTCTTTTTCCAATTTTTGACTTTGTTTTTCTTCCCTTTTCTTTTTCCTTTATTCTTCTTCCTGTTCTTTTTTCTTCTTTCCCTCTAACTTTTTTGAGTTGTACTCTTGCCACTGGGAAGATGACACAACCGATGGAACCTTTTCTCTCTTCTTTTTTGAACTTGGTGTTTCTTTGTCTTCAGGCCAAAACAGTACCCTTTTGAACGGAGATGGTATGGTAGGTAAAGGAGCCCTTGCTTGTACTTTTCCACTAGTTGAAGGTGTAGCCAAAGTAGAATTGTCCTGGAATACCGGTAATTTAGAGGTTGATGGAACAGTGGTTACATAAATATGATCATGTCTCAATGGGCATGGGGAAGAAGATGCGGTTTGCTCTTTTGGCATGTTTGATGATTCAGCTTGAGTGTTTGGAAAGTTGACAATTGTAGGGTTGTCATCAGGATTAAGCTTATCAAGTTCAGAGTCTTGTATTGATATATGTATATCCTTCCATGAATTATACAAAGATGTTTCTTCTTTTTCACCAGTCCACACATCCCCTTCATTATTTTTGAATGCCTGTACTTTTATATCACCACTGAGATTTTCCAAAAAACTTTAGGTGTTCATTAAAATTACTTATATTAGCACGCACAGGCCTTGTATCATGTGTCTTGACAGGAAGGCTATCTGTATTTATTTTGTCAAAGTCAAGTCCCATGGAACACGCCCACATTTTCTAAACTCATTACGAAGCACATCTGGTGTAGTTACTCTCCTTCATCTCTACATTCAAAATTGGCGCCAAAGTGATGACGCTTCTGCTCTTCACCATGATTGTCAATTCGCCAGGGGTGAACTTGATTCTTCCAGCCAGCCTTAAGAGTCCTAAATACGGCTACATCCATGGGCTGCAACAGATGGGTAACATTTAGGAATAGTGCTACTAGAACTATCCCATTGGTTGAACAAAATTGGCTAAGATGCAGGGATAGATGAGAGGTATGTCCATCTACAAACAAAATGACAGGTATTTCAAAGTTCTGTTTCACTATCCATGGATGGAAATTATTTGTTATGTACTCGTAAAAAGTTTCACTTGTCATCCATCCACTCTCTGATTTACCGATTGCCCAGTCTTGATGTACGCTTTCTGCTAATATATTTGGTCTTCTCACATATCTAAAGATAATCATTGGAGGTGCAGTGAGGCCAGCTGCATTTCCATTCACCAAAAGAGCAAGACATTATTTTTCATCGTTATTTGCACTTTGATAAACAGACCTATCTCCCTTTGCAGCCAACACACGATTCCCTTTTGGGTTAAAAAAAAAGCTGACTCATCAGCATTAAACTCTCATTGGATCCTGTATAATTTCAGTCAAATTGTTTTCCTCCAAATATGCATGAATTTATCAAAACCAATTTCTTAATTGTATTTGTATAACATTACGACGACTGATGGTCAAGCTTTGTGATACCCTTTCACTAATTTCAGGATGTCTACGTTTAAACCCATCATACCACTTCCTACCTGGCATATGATTATTAAATTTTGAGTCCTTGTTCAGCTGTTTTGCAAGTATGCTAACACTTCTTAGAAATATTTATTTTGTAAATGTAAAACCAGCCTTAGCCATTTTCAACATCCAATCAACAAGAAGCTGTTCTTCAATGTCCGTGAATATGATTTCTGCGCCCATTTTTATAATAACAAGGTTTTTTCCTTTCACCTTGTACATGAGTGTAACTCTTGGCACTTTAAATATTTTTACAGCAGTAACAATTGGAGAGCCTTTTTGTACATCTTCAATTGCTAAATGCATGCTCGCTTTGGGGTATTGAATTATCTTTTTTTTTCCCTGATATTTTCTGAAATTTAAAAAAATTTAAATAAACTAAATGGCTACTTAAATTAAAATGACTAGGCCTAGATATCGGACTCTTTATTGATTATAATGCTTGGGTAGACCCATAATTGTCACTACAACAATGAATGTAACCTAACAATTTTAACAACTGATCTTATATAATAAGTTATCCCTCCTATAAACAAGAGTTTTACTGCTAAACTACATAGATAAAACAATTTCGATAACTGAAAACCAATGAACCAGTGCCTGACACATTGTTGCACCAATAGATGACATGGGTGTCAGCTATTGGTTTTGGTAGTGGGAGGTGAAAAAAAAATTCAATAGGACTGATTGCCAACACATGGGTATCTATTTGAGACATTAAAGTCCAACATTTAAAAATAATATTCATGTACCAAAGGATGACATGAGTGTCAGTGTGCCGAGCTAATGGATTTTAGCTCGCACAATCATGTGACTTTTTCACCTTTCAAGACATCGGCTACGTTTCATGAACCACCCTGCTGTTTGGTCTCCCCTGGATCTAAATGTCTATGTGAGTGTGTTTCAAGGTCATCGCCTATGAGCTCCATCTAGTTCAACTACAGTAATTAACCACTTCAAGAAAATGCAATGTTGGGGCTTCACACGCTTCGTATTGCCTTTCTCTCACTGCGCATGCGCTTACTCCCCCTTGATAACCGCTCTGGCCTGCGCTGTAGCCGTAAGACGTGATTGGCTGATACCTGTTCTCCCCTTTCTTTTCCCCTCTCAATCAGGAAGTTGTTTTAATATAACACTCGAGCAGAATAATACACACAACTTGTAATAGTTTACGACTGATCGGGTCTCTAACTGTATCTTCTCTACTACAGCAGTCCTTCTGAGTAGGCCCTGGCCAGAATGGAGTCCGGTTGAGTCATCGCCACAGCTGGATCATCAACACCATCATAGTCTACCACTGGTGCACTGGAAGTGCTCCGCCTGCCCTACCACTGGGGTTACAATCACGCTGCACTTTCACAGCTGATTTCTACGTTCAAGCCGGCCCACGCACTGACTGTTTTGTGGCCAGACTGGCTAATACCCGTCTACGTACGGCTTGTATTGTTACTAGCCGGGCACTGTATATTTTACTATGTAATTCCAAATTTATAGTGATGAGTTATGAGAAGGTTAAGCTTCGGCTCAGCTTATTAAGGAGTCATGAAGCGCTTGTTTCCTTCTAAGTCAATCGCCTGGATAGTTTATGTAATTAGAATTGAGCTAGTTCAATGAGCTAATATAGTTTCATGTTGACAAGTATTACTTGTGTTGTTTATCGTGATTAGCGGCTTATCCGCACCAGTTAAAGTTGTGTTAAAGTTATGTTATAATTATGTTTATATACAGCCGTCAGTATGGCTAATTGGCTAATTAACGTTAGATTGGTTGTTTGGCAATGTTCTCTGTATTATTAGAAAGGGAACGTCCCGAATCACTACTGGGGAGTGGCAGATATGTTTTGATGACCTAATTAAGTCTATTGGCCTTGGTTATGTTATCTTGTAATCAATTAATTTGGGATCCTGTATTTTACTACTTATTGTTGGCTCTGCCCTTGGGCGGCCTTTAGATCGCTCAAGTAAGTTTATTTGAAGCCCTGTAGACGGCTTCCTTATGTCGAGCTCCTGTTGTAGTTGGACTTGTTGGGTACACCTTGTAGTCAAGTTTTGTTCGTGAGTGTGGCCACTATAGCTCTAGGCTGTATCTGTGTTGCCCTAACTGGGGCTAATTATCCCCGTATTTGAGGGACTTGGCTAGCACCTCCTCATGGGGACTGTGATGTTAGCTCACTATAAGTTGCCTTAGAAAGAGCGTTTAGTTATTTAATTGCTAGATGCCTAAGTAGCATGGCTTCTTAAGAGTCTAAGTGAGCATAAGCTAATGGGTTAAGGATTATGTGCATTGGGGTACAGACATTTAATCGTACGATCTCTTCCTTAGGGTCAGTTCAAGGGATTTCCTTGAATGTTTAAATAATAGACCCACCGCAGTCCAGTTTGTTGCGGTTGGCGAGTTGTAGGGATTGTCTTCTTGTGAGCTATTAGGATCCTGGATATAGATTCCAAACTGTAACTTGCTTTAGTTAACTACGGTTACCTCATTAGCCTGTGCTTACGGGGCTCATTATACTGGATGTTTTGTTTTCAGTTTATTAACTATTTGTCTATCTACTTGTGTGATTCTATACTCTACAATCAAAATATATTTATACGAGAAGAGAACGGAAACCAAATGAACTAACTACCTCTTATGTCTCCTACTGTACTCTGTTTAAATGACTCTTTAATAAAACTCTGTAATCATTGTAATTCTTTCTTTATGTGTTTGTTACCTTCTCTAAACCTTTAGAGAGGGTACATCAGCAATGCTAGAGACGCCTCCTATCCAGAAATTGCCATACCCCTCTAGGACTTCCCTGACCAGCCACTCTCCATACAATTTGAACAGACTGTGTGACAAACAGCATCCCTACCTCACTCCTCTTCATATCGCTACGCTGTTGGTCTCTCTGTCATTCAACCTCACCTTCACTTGTCCCAGGTACAGGTTTGCAATCAGCCTTCTGTCTCTCCAGTTGATGCAAATCTTCTTGAGTATTTCCATCCGTTTTTTTTTTTTCCACTTCACTATATCGAACGCCTTTTTCCAGTCACTGAAACCAATGTAGTCTACTTCATTGACTTACAGCACTCTTTATGAAATTATTCTCATAATCCCGATGGCATCTTTGGCTCTTTTACCTTTTCTGAATTCAAATCGGTCTTCTTCCAAACGCACTTTATCTTTTATGTTTCATTTATTGCCTCCTCCACTTCACTCTTTAAAATGATGTACATTACCGTAATGTTATATGAACTTAAAAAAAACCTCCGGTCATCATTTTAATGTAGTGTTTTGAAATAATTTCCTTTATAAAGAAAACTACATTTAGCTTAGTAAAAGAGTCACCGCTTGGATATCATCGTAATGCTAAGCTCGACACCGGCCACCCCGGTAAAGACGGACTCCGAAGCACGTGATAGTTTCGACATCGACTCTCTCAAGATCCTTGAATTTAATTGGCCAAACGTTTAGGCCCTACAAATATTTTGCAGCGACAGGAAAAGAGGAAATCCTTTTTTTTTTCCCCATCATGTCTTAGTACTCGTTCTGTAGATTGCTTCCACCTACTCACTGGAGCTTAATATCAATTCTATGTATTATTAACTCCAAAAATTATAACATACATACCCTCTTATCAGTTTAAACAAATTAATATAATCACTTTCTTAATCATAGTGATATTTTCAATTTATATTTTAATTTTACTATACATATTTATTGTTCCTCTTGTATTTTTTTTCTATGTCTAAGTTAAAAGTCTTGTACCCTTAGCAATGATGTCGTAGATCGCCCGGGTAAGTTTGTTTTTATTTAGTCAGAGGAACGGTCGTTCAATGGATTTCCATCCACGTGTAGGAAAATCACAGTCCTGTGTTAGGATGAGCCATATTTATAACATATTATACAATTATTAAGCTACTTAGAAAATGTCTGACTAACTCGTTCATAGAAAATCTACGGTAATTTATCACATATACATTAAATGTCTTACCTAAATTAATCTTTCAAAGACACGATTTTTTTCTTTGTAAAGAATATGAACACCTAATTTTATTACTTGGCGCGTTTTATTAGCCATTCGAGTTCTACGCCTATGAACTAATTTCTCTAATGCGTTGGGGGATTAGGACAAAAAGGTTGAATTTAAAGGAAGTTGAAAACCAATCAGGGAAAACCACCCTCAGTGCAACCGACCGGGATCGAACCCTAATCTCACCGTCATCGGCAGCAAGTCTATTGCGATAGTGACGCCTTAGACCATGCGGCCACAGAATCATGGTGATATTTGTTATTGATGATAAATAAATTTAATAATACATTCACGATGTTTCCCATGAGCCAATTAGGCTGCTTCGTTAAATTAGTGTGTTTCTATGTAAAAATTCTATGTTGTAATGTTACCAATAAAATTCTTACAAACCAAACAAACCATGAGCTAATTTATTTAAAATTCAAACTAACTTTTAAATACAAAGAGTTTTTTTTTAAAAAATCTGGTCAATAATAATTATTGAAAAAAGAAAAAGTATTGGATTATATTTTAAGAGTGGTTTGAAATAAAATTGGACTTTTTATGTTGGTAATATTGGGGAGCCCCCCTATACCCCTTTCATTTAAAAGAATACTAGAAAGTCAGGCCTCCACCGTAGTTCGGATCCCACGTTAAACTGTAGGTCCTCCATTTCATCTCACAATCACCCT
>CABFWB010000199.1:313301-341220 GCA_902151455.1 Timema bartmani
TTTTTTTTTTTAACAAAACAAAGAAATTATGATAGAAGTTTCGATACCCACAATAACCTTCGCATCATCAAAACAATTCGAAGAAAGAAGAAAACTTTGATATATTATGAACATATTTCAAATCTACTACAATACAATGCTGCAAATATACTTTAATTTTTCAATCAAAAACCACTTTACCAATTGAGCAGAAATTTCGCATGGGAACAAATCAAACGTTTGATTAACATATAGGATGATTAAAATTACTTATACTGCTTAACCTAAAACACCACTTCCCACCACCAGGACCGCTGGGAATAGGTAGTCAGTCGCCCTTCGGGTGGAGGTTGTCCACGGGCGCTATACATTGAACACCTCCCCCCTCCCCAACACACACATACACACCACACACTCACTCACTCAACTCACCGCTACGAGACGTATCTCTAGAATCACTGGAAGGAGGGTATCTCCTAAATTTAAAAATATACTTTCAATATTTAACTATCTAAAAAAATATGTGTATATTTGTGAATCAATAAAGTGATACATACTAATTACTAAATATGACAGATCTCAACATTTAACCACTATAGATATAATATATATATATATATGTGTGTGTAAAATATATTATATATATATATATATAGTTTTTGATGTAAAACATACATATATATATATATATATATATATATGATATTATATTTTATGTATTATGTTCATGATAAAATGTAGTGTTTAATTTTAATTCAGTGATCTTTGCTATACTGGTATTTAATTAACTTTGTTTCATATTACTAAAAATTAATGCGTTTCGGTCGCTACATAGTATAAAGCTGGTAGATCGGCTAGTAGATCGTGGTTCGTAGAAAAGGTGTACCTTAATGGGGTTTATGTGGACACACTCTTCTCTGTGACCAGGACGCCGTAGTCGTTGCCCCCCACGAACATCTTTGTGGTGTGCTCGTTTGGCAACTATTGGAGAGAGTATCCTGAGTCGATACATTCCTCGCTTGGTGTTCTCGCGTGGCTCGGCGCTAAATACAGGGTCTAGTTCAGGGGTGGGTAAACTTATTTATCTAGGAGTCTCTATGACAGAGGTTCCCAACCTGGGTGCCTGCAATAGTTGAGGAATAACGTTAAAAATAGGCTAAGAATTTAAGACAATTTTTTTCAGGGGCAACAACACGCCACCTTTTAAACTGAAAGTAACTTTATAAATAAAGTAACTAAGAAAGCCACCTTTTTTTTAAATAAAAAATCGCTAAAACTCACTAAAAGTAACTTTTTTTAATCAGTTTTACCAATAAGTAGTATGTATACACAAAACAAAATATAAAAAAGCTCTACTCTTGAAAATATAAGTTTATTTTTTATTAATACGTGGCTATATAATATATTAAAAAGTTAAGATTAGGTTTTTGATGTGATGTTTGTTACTAAATTAAAACTTACTCTTATTATGGTCGATGGCCATACCACATCAAGAGTTCTAGTTGAATTTATTATATTAGGCCTATGCTAAAATAGTAAAAAATTGTTTTAACAAAAGATAGTAAACTATTTTGCTAAGAGTTAGCCTACTTAATTTTTGAATATTCATTTTTCTACTTATAAAATTCTCTATATAACCATAAAAAGACACATTTTGGAATTAAGCTTATGTCTGGTTAAATTATCCTTAATGTTTAAATATTCTACTTTGTATCTTTGTTTTGAATATTTCCTTCTTTTATTTTCTTTACAGGTGTTAATAGAATGCTACTAGTGTTTTAACTAAGATCTTTGGCCACTTACGAGTAATTTGGTAGAGTATTTAAAAAAAATTGGTTTAGTTTTACTTATTTCAAAAAACAACTTTTGATTTATGTTGGAGAAAGGTTTTTTAAAAGCTTTTGATTGATTATTTGCAAAAAGTGACGAGGAGGTCGGGGTTCGAATACAGGTTGGGTGTATTGAGGTGATTTTTAACTAAATAGGTTCTTCCCCTCCCCCATCGCAAATGAGTGAATACCTAAAACTATTTCCTTCGGTACGGTCTTATTTATGCATGTATCTCTTCTACTCATAGTTATTATTAGTTGACTTGCAAAATGTTACTATATTTGGATATTATTTTCCTATTTTCAAAATGATCACATATCTAATTTTAACATTTTTGTTAACAAGGCACGAATTTCTAATTAAAATTCACCCTCTTTTTCTTCTACTTTGTCACTTGTTTTTACACAATCGATAGCTCTTTTTTATATATAATTATATATAATTGATCACTACTTTAACTTATTTTGAATACGTGATTTGTTATGATCCCTGTTTTTTATTTCAATCCGTTTTTAAAATTAATTAAGGTAATTTTTTTGCTGAATTTTCAACTCTTGACTCTCAAAAAATACAGCGTTTACAACTTGAAGTGTAAAGTGATTTGCGGTATGTTCTGTCAAAGATCAAACCCAATATTCAAGAACTGATGAAAAAAACTTTTCCAGCCATCACACTAATGGTCTGTTTGTTTTTTTGGAACATGATGCTGTCAGTGTTAAATAAAATTTTGTATAAAATAAAGGAGTAACTATAAAACAAATAATTTTTTTCTGGTTGGTTTTATATCCATCTAAAAAATTAGGGGATGTGAGTGGGAATTTAACTATCTACAAAAGAGGGCTTCAGTTGAAAAAGAGTTTAGAGCCGCTGCTCTAAACAGTAAATGGTACTTTACGTTCGTAGATAATTTCTTATAATGAATATTGCAGTAAGTAACAATGTTTTTAAAAACCGAATATAAGTAAACTACCCTTAAATAATTTTTTCTATAAAAATACAAATTTTATTTTGATAATCATATGAAAATCTTTTCAGATATAAATTTTGAACAAAATTGTCACAGCCATTTTTTTTTAATCAAATTTTAATCGTCAGCTCCCTCAAACATTTTTTTTAGACAAGAAGATAATACTCTTATTTAATAATATACAACATTCCCCAAAAACGCATTTTGAACCACTTAATTATATAGATTTTCAAAAATATTTCAAATTTTCAGAAATCGGTCGTCAATAAACTACCCTTAAATTAATATACATCTGTAAAACAGGTATACAGTGTTATTTACCAACTAAAACACACCTCAAATATCAATTATGAATAAAATCGCTGGAGCCAATTTCGAAAACAATTGAATGCTGCTCTAACATATGAATATTAAAGTTTGAAAAAATCCATCAAACCGTTTTGATTGTAGCCCCAAAAACTGCAAGAGTTGTACGACCAACATATTTGAGCTTGGGGCATATCATAATCTTAAGGTTGGAAATTTTAGAATTACAATACCCGATCGATATAATAAAATAAATATTTGGATTTTATGCGGGAAGTAATGAAAGTTCCAATAAACTATATACTAGCTACTGACGGCAATCAACACTGCTACTTAAACAAATGATTATCTAAATATCTTAGCAGTGTAAGATTTTTGTTTCTCCGCCTCATTCTTCCCGTTCGAGTTAAACGCCTATGTACTCATTACTATAATGTTTTATCGATTAGTAGGGTCTAATTAGAGAAGGTGTACCCGCATTTGCGTGGAGGAAGAGTGGAAAGTCGTTTTGGGAAAACCACCCTCAGTACACACAACCGGGATTGAACGCCGATCTCCTCATCACTGGCAGTCTAGTCTATTGCAAGAGTGACACCTTAGACCATGCGGCCACCGAAGCTCGTTGTAAGATTATTAACTTTGTAATCATAATAATAATTATGAATTATTCCTTGTATATACAAATTATGCCTAACAATGGGTCCATCATAAAAATCTTATTTAGCCTACATTGAAAACACTACAATTTTTCTTTGATTATTGTTAGTTAATTCTTTCGTGGTTCATTTCTGGTGAATGTGTGATGTATCGGAAGCCCTAAAGAACTAATCTCGTTAGCAGTTATTGGTTCGTGTAACTTAGTTTAATCATCCCTGGTCTACTTATAATATAATAGTTGAAAGGTATGTGGCGGTTCAGAGAAATGTTCATTGAAAATGTATCGATACATTCCATGAAGTATAGATTAATTAAATTAGTTTATTTTATCAGTTAGCATGCTATATTTGGCTTAGGAGGCTTAACTTTCCCGAAACGTTATTTCACGTAATTTGTGGTACTGGGAATATTTGATCAATTTTCATTAGACGATTGATAATATTAATTTAAGTGTAGGTGAAGAGACCGAATGATATTCCTGTGAAGAAATCTATACTTGTGTCTGATTTAAACAAATTTCTTGAATTTATTCACTCCATATTGAAAAAATCATTACAAAGTCACGTTAATACAATATTTACATTAAGACACAGTACTAAAAATGTTTCATTCACAGCACATTTTTAAAGTTACATTGTTTAACTAATACTTAATATATAGAAATAATTCCCTAAGTTAAGGTGCTAAATACAGATGATGCCGTATTAATGGCTGAGAATGAAAGTGACTTGAAGAATGCTTTAAATTGTTTGAAAATGGCGACAGGCAGACTTCAAATAAATGTCTCTAAAACTAAGATGACAGTTTTTGATAAAGATGGATCAGGAAATGATTGTTATCTTAGTATAAATGGAAAACTGTTACGAATAATGAATTGAACGTGGACTATTGCGAGGAATGAAGTAATATCGAAAGAGTCAATGATGGCAGTATATAGAAGTGTAAAAATGCTAACATTTTTATGGATGTGAAGCGTGGCTTTGTCAGGAGAAGCACAAGAGCAAGGTGAATACGGTTGAAATGAGATATCTAAGAATTTTATGTGGAAAAATTCGTATGGAAAAATTCAGTACTGAATGGGTGCTGAAGGAGTTCGGATTGAAAGGGAATTCAATAGGTCAATGTTAAAGAAGCGTTCTACGTTGGTTTGGGCATGTTGAGGAGATGAGTGTGGATCTAGTGACAAAGCAAATATTTGAAGGTAGAATGTGTGGATCAAAAGGAAGGGATGGGCCATATAAAACGTGGCTAAGGGCCAGTTTCATAGTCAGATTTAGTACGCCTAAAGTGCGAGTCGATACTAAATACAGAACGACACCTACCTACACCAGAATGGAATGGGCCAGTTTCGCATATGAAACTGGCCCATTCCATTCAATTTCAGGTAGGTGACGTCTTGTATTTAGTATAGCGCCGCACTTGAGGCGTACTAAATCTGACTATGAAACTGGCCCTAATTGTTGTAGACGAATGTGTGAAAAAGAGAAACAATAAGAGGTTTAAGAATAAAAGAATATGTATGACTCAGTGTGTGGATATTGTTGAAGCGAATGGATTATGCAAGTTTAGGGAAGTGTGGAGAACGTTATGGAGTTGTTTATGAGCTGTATGGAAAGTTTCTGGCCTACCCCGTAAGGGAACGGCGTGATTATGTGTGTATGTATATGTGTTTATGTGTGTATGTATATATGTTTATGTGTGTATGTTTGTGTACGTATGTATGTATTAATGTATATATGTAAATATGTGTGTGTATATATATATGTGTGCATGTATATATATATGTGTGTGCATGTATATATATATGTGTGTGCATGTATATATATATATATGTATATATATATGTATATATATATATATAATTAACTTTTCGTAACTTATTGAAATTAGGAATATATATTGATAAAACTATTATTTTTTGTTTTCGCGATTTTGGCAACAAAAAAATATTATAGCGCGTTAAAAGTTAAAACGTTTTATATTAACGCTTTTATTTTATTATACCTTATCAGCAAAAAAAGACTATTTCAATAACTTAGAGAAAGAGCCACACTAAACATTAGTAACAAAATAAAACTTTATATTTTTTAAACTGATGAGCATAAACACAATCAAAGACGGTTTGTATGAAGTCATCAACGGCCTTCGTTTAATCTGGTTCAAAATCTTGATGAGTGAAAAGAACGCAACTCTCTTTTGTGAACCATTTTTTAAGTGAAAAACAGAAGCTACTTCTATCAAAAAAGAAACATCCAAATGGTTATTTCCACAAGTTCATGTTTCAATAATGTAAATAAAAGTTAATAATTAAATACAAATTGTTTGTTGTGAAAGTTTTAACTGGCGAAAGTGACATTAACTCAACATATGATATTATATGGTTTGGCGAATGAATACATGAGAGTACAACTGGTAGCTTTTGCTAGTTGTCTGCACCACACCAGTCGCGAATCGACTTTACATGTGTAACATAAAAATAACTTTATAAAATTCAGATTTACCGATGTTCCAAAAAGGGGACTGTGAGTCAAATGGGTTTTAATAAATGCAATAAATTATTTAGTTGAGAAAATAAATTATTTAGATTTATAATATATAAATATTTAATCGAAAAACAGAGTAATTCCGTGCGATATAGTTATTAATGTGGAAATTCAACATCTCATATCGTTCTACATATAATATCGCTCCTTGTAATAGTACAAACACAAGGATATTCTGATCTCCGAGGTTGGCAAACTTGCCGACAAATTGGATTGAACGAGTTTGTGGTCTCCGCTGAGTTGAAGCTCTGTTTGTGTAGTAATCATAGTAATGTGTCCACACTTCCTCGAGTCCTAACATTTCAACCGCCGTTTGGTTACTGGTTAAAGTATTAAATTACATCTCAAGTTCCCTCTGGTGGCCTGGGGCACAAACTGATACGTTAATAAAATATATGAAAAATTAATTAATCTTAATTTTAGTTACTAAACAATATTACCCTCTTTTTTTTTTTTAACACATTTCAATTTTAGTTCAACCTAATCTTATTTAACTGCCAGAAAATTTACTAAATTTAATCCATCATCTTATCTCAGTCAGTAGCGTATCTGGTTAATGAACTAAGAATCCCGGCCTTGATTCCCAGCATGATCGAAAAATGTGTCGCTTGTGAAATATGAGTCTTCCTTTCACAGTGTTGAATTAACGGCCGGGGGCTGGGTGCTGTGTTTGTTCTTTATCTTATTTTATTTTATTTATAACTTATAAAAAGGGGAGACTAATTATTAAAAACCACTCTCAGTACACCCGACTGGCATCGAACCCCGATATCCCCGTCTTCGGCAGTCTAGTTTATTGCCTTGGACTTTACGGCCACCAAATCGGGTAGCTATAGTGTTATTCTCAATATTTAAAAAAATAAATTATTGTTAAGAGATGGTTACTCGCATTGGTCGAATCATGGACTAAAAGCAAACCTCATCTATTCTAGTTTACCAGTGGAGGGATGGAACATTCTAGTCTCTGCCTTCTGAACTGAAGGTCTAATTGAATAAATGGTCTCCCCTTTTTACTTCACGCAAAATCTGCTACATTTCTTTTAAACTCTGAATTAGTTATAATTTCTTTAGTAGTGTAAATATACAGACATGTCAGACGAGTATTAAAACATGCAGCAAGTGTAAAAATAATATACCTTTCGAAACTTATGAATCTACAATAGGATTTTGACAGAAATGACCCTTCATAAAATACACAACTATTTTCTTCAACCAAAATTGATAACATTTTATTATATTATTATTGTTATTTTATAGGTATCAAAAGTGTCAGACGTTTAGAAACATGAAATTATATATAATATTTTTTTCCTATTATTTGAGGTATTTAACGGGCACTTTCTAAACCGACTGACAATATCAGCACACGACTTAAAATTAACTTGATACCACGCGCCTTAACAGCTGAGCTAACCAGGTAATCTCCGTGTTCTTAATAAACATCATATATACTAATTTCTGAAATTTACTGTCAGAGATAGGAAACCTGGCGGTCTAGGGGTAAGTTTCAGACTTCTGTGCTGAGGGTCCGGGGTTCAATCCTCGGTCCCGGCACAGATTTATCTGATTGCCAAACCCTTCCTTCACCTCTGACAAGACGTGTATTAATCACAACTTGTGAATGTGAGGAATGCCAGGCCTCCACCGTGGTTTGGATCCCACGTTAAACTGTAGGTCCTCCATTTCATCTCTCAATCACCCTAACATTACACATTAGCGTAAGTGCGTACAGCCCGAACGGGTAGTAAGACGCGGTGCTGATAGTAATAATAATAAGAAGAAGAATACTGTAGGAGCTCAATCTTGAATTAGCCAACTAAAGCCCCGTGGAGGTTTTCCGTAGCCTCTTTTGATGAATTCTGGTACAAATTATTCTTAAAAGTGTTCTCTTTTCGTGTTGTTTTATATTTAGTTTAAGTCGCTAATATCCAAAAACACTCTGACTATACTATCAGTAGCTCAGAGCTAGCGTGTTCAAATGGGAAACTTGGGACTAGGTTCGATTAATGGTCGGGTGTAATTGGAGACGATTTGAAAATTGTAATTTGTATTATACTTATTAGATCTACACTCAAGACAATACCTGGAACATTCAATAAAATTATTCCTCTGTCTTTTTATCACAGTTCATAGATTTCAACACATTTTCCTCGCATAAAACTTACTTAATACTGTGTGTCATAAAATATATTAGAGAAACTACTATACAAATTCGTATTACTGATCTTAAATATGTACTTGTTAGAATTTTATAATATTCATTCAACCATATTTTTTAAATACAACATGGGTTGAAATATTTAATTTTTTTTCAAACACTAATTTTCACGATGAATAATTTAATTCGTGGTATTATTATTCAAAAAATATAAAAACCTACTTTAGCAAGTCCAATGCAATTTGTCTTTTATACATAAAACAATTTTCAAATTACATTTAAAATTCTGAAATTAGGTTGTTTAAATATGATGTTAGAAGGATATGGAAGGAACAAATCTAGCACTTATTCATTGTAGTCGAGTTGTTTACATTTCTACTTCCACGAAAGAAAAAAAAAAGTGTTGGTAATTAACATGTTAAACCTCTCCCAAGTATTGTTAAAAAAAATCAAGAGGACATTTTTTTTAAATAAAGCAAAGAAAATAACAGTAGTACACTCTACACAATATACTTATTTCTATGCTTTTAAATTTTATTCCAGGAATTGTAATGTTTACTTATTTTTATTTTTTTAATAAAATGGTATTTTATATAACAATCGTGATAGCACGTTCAGGGTTTGCCACTACGTAACGGTGACATTTTTTTGAGAACGATCCCATTAACATATCTGTCACTTTTTCATGGAGCGATTGTTTTTTGCAGGAGAGGGATGGAGTTACCCCAAAAATGGCGCGGCTTTTGTCAAATGAATATGATGAAACTACAAGATTTGGGGAAGGAAAAGAAAGATAGTTTAGTTTGAACAAAAAAAACACAAAGCTGTTGACTTTTTTATTTATAAAACGAAAATATACCCTCATTTTGCCCCCAAAGCTAGCAAACTTACCATAGTAGGTTTCACTATGGGTTCAATTATGGTAAATCTTAAAAGATAGGTCCATAGTGTAATATGTTATGGTAACATTGATACTTACCTTTATCTTTAAATGTATCAAGCTTACCTTGCTTTCTTCCACTATGGTACATCTTAAAAGACAGGGCCATAGTGTAAAATGTTACGGAAAGATTGATAGTTCCCTTTATCTTTAAATGTATCAAGTTTACCTTGCTCTATTCTATTACATATTGTAATCTTAAGATGATTTAAATGTATCCTATATTAATGTGTCCTAAGTTATAGCCTCAAAGCCCATACCAACAAAATAAACCAGTGTGTATCGAACAAACAAAAATTAAACTTCAATAGAAAAGAAACATATATATAAGAACTAAAACAACAATAATATGGTCTTATTGTGCTGTCATTTTGACACTTGTCAAACAAGCCAGCTAAATACTGCACTGACAGATAAGTGCCAAGATAAGCTTAGATATGATAAAAAATAATTCACATGTGGAGTTGCTTCTCTGCACTGAGCTTGGCATTCTTTCACCCATACACAGTAAAATATTATCAATGTTGACAAGAAAAAATAAAGTTTACATGTTATAAAATAGCCTTCCAATGAAAATTGTACTGCCTATGATTGTGTGATTGCATTCGTTTTATCTGGGGTTCCATTTTATCTCACTCTGGAATTTTTCACCGTCATACTAATTCTACTTTCATACCTTGCTTTAAAAGGTGGTGGCCTAAAACTCAGATCAAAGAAACTCGGAAAGGAAGGTTGAAGTTGATAAAGTTTTTCAATCTCGGAACCGGCTTTGGGTCGGGCGGGTAGGGATAAAGGGTTGAAAAAAAATAACCACCGCTAACTTGTGACAGTAATAGAACTGTACACGAGGTCCATCCTGAACACAAATAGACCTACTCCTTATCTGGGTATCGAACCAGAGTCTCATAGATACATATCTGACCATCCCAAGTAGTTAAGAATGTAAACAATATGACTAAAGTATTCTGGTTTGACTCACAGAATAGTGGTTAAAATATGCTGATAATTGGGAGTGAATTATTAATTGAGGACAGTTTTTTAAATACCTTTTTTCAAAATTGGAAATTTTCAGGATAAGGATTTTTATGTTTTCACTGAAGACCTCAAATATTTCAAATAACTAATTTGCCCTGAAATTAAATTGTTTTATATAAATATGTGATTTTTTTATAAATGTATAACATAAAAATACATCAAATTTAAATAACTTTATTTTTAGTATACATGTTCTAAATATAATACAAGGTCTTAGTTTTGAATGCTACACATTTTTATTTTTTTGTGATTAGGGGATATTTTGATCAACTTATATAATTATTAAATATTAACTTTTTTGAAAGCAATGTCGGTAAGTATTTTTGTTCACAATCATCGGACTACTCCATAACTATTTGAGTTTTGTCCCAGTTTGTTCAATTCTCATTAAAAACACAATAAATATTTGAATAAAGTTAGTTTTGGTAAAACATCTACCTAAAAAAAAAAAGTATTGTAAAACTTTATAAAACTGAGATATTAATTGAAAAAGAACCAATTAAGTGATGCTTTACTCATTTCAGTAGCCAAATGGTCTAAGGCATCGCTCTTGTGTTAGACTGGCCTGCTGAAGACGGGAATATTGGGGTTAGAATTCCGGTTGGGTTTATTTAGGGTAGCTTTTCCCTCAATGGTTTCCCACTTTCCTTCCACGCAAATGGGGGTAGATTACCTCTAAAATGTTTTTTCCTCGTCCTAACCCATAGAGTACTTATAATGTATGTGTACGAACTGAATAGGTAATAAGACGTGGTGATAAAACAAAAAAGTAGTGCTAAATCTAATTTCACAGTAATAAATATGGCTAGATAAAATATATGAAACTATTTAAAAATCAATTTAAAATGTTTGTAAAAACATTTTTTTTAATAATCCTCAATATTATACCCAAATATTATAAGGATAAATGCGATTGGACCAGTTTATTCAACAATATGCAACCACAATAAAGACCACAAATAAAATATAAATAGAACTGTAATCGAAATAGACGCCACATGTAAATGCGATTGAACCAGTTTATTCAACATGAAGTAATTACAATAAAGATCACAAACAAAAGATAAATAGTACTGTAATCAAAACGGACGCCACATGTAAATTTGATTGCAGCAGGCTATTCAACAAGATGTCCTCGTGTGTAGAATCTCCATATAGAGTAAAAGTTTACTTTGTCCGGTCCCTTCCACCCCTCGTCAGATATGCCGGGTGGGGTGTGGTGGTAGTTACGAGACAGTGTTGCCAAGCTAACGGAAGGACAGACGTATGTTCCACACAGCGTCACACCCCCCAACATCACCTCATGAATACCTGACAAGTCTCCAGACGTGTTCGAGTCACACATACACGAACACACACCACCTTCCTTGCCACCCACATGACACCCCTCTAGGTTTCCATCTTTCCTCCTTGGGATCGTGAGCAGCGGCCGGGTTTATTACCCGCCACAACGTGGGATACATTCACACCTGCATATCTTCCATCACGGGCAAGTACCCCGATAGTCGGGCTGTGGGGATGTAATGTACGGCCTTATTTGCGTCAAGACCAACATTGGTGGCAGCGTCTTGGAGAGGGGGGGGCCAAAGGGATTATTATCTTATTTCCTTTCTAGGAAGGTTTCTTACTTAAAGATATATGTTTGTAACATACCGAGTGAAACGAGGTCCTGTTTTAACTTTATTAACTGGCATTTTGTATCTCTCTGTATATCTGTCAGGACAGTTTGTTCCATAATATCTGGTAAATATGTGGACCGATTTTAACTAAATTTTTGTTTCCCGAACTGTCTATCTGTGCCAAGATGCGGCCACTTGAAAATGTGTCTGTTTTTTTCCAAGATAATTATCAAATACCTGGATCAATTTTGATTAAATTTGGCAGTAACATTCTATATACCTGTATCAAACTATGTATTTAGGCCTATATAGTTTTTCTATTTTTTTGTTTCAATATGGCAGCCGTACAAAGTGTATTTCATTTAGTAGCTCTTCTGGAGTGATTTGAATTTGAAATTATAAGGAGCCGATCGAGTACCTAATTCGTTTTTTGTGTATATTGCGATACTGACATATTAAATTTGTTAAAAACTGTTATTTTCTATTGATATTATGTACTGTTGAATATAATATTAATTTCTTTCCAGTATAACTTATAACCAAGGATAATTTCAACTTCACATCCAAGGAGAAATTATGGAAAATATTTCCTCTTAAAATCCAAAGAGAAATCTTAAGATTGTAGTAACGATAATAACTTGAAATAATTCTTAACATGATTGACTTAGCATTTTATGAATGGAGGAAGTGAATTCTACTGTTCACAGAATTTTTAGTATATATAATTTGAAATAGTAAAATACTGCACGGTAAACACTCTCCAAATCAACTTTTTACCTAAATATGTTGTTAACAATTTTTTTTTAATATTCGGCGTGTCAGATAGGAAATTCTCCCTAAAGGATTCCATTTGTTTACTGTGAAAGATAGCAAGCTTCCATTGATTTGTTCTACAATGGAATAGCTTATAAGCTAGGACTATATTGTAATTAGTTAAGGTATGGCTGGTACAGTCTGATTTTAAAAGGACATCTATAAAATATACTAGGTCTTCTTTTACTTATTCATAGGTCTGAAGCAGTCCCTTTTGATAGATACTATATAAATATATTATAATTGTTGACAAAAAAAACTTGTAGACAATTTTCAAAAAGTATTTTTCTATTAAAATTGGACTGTAACTTTCAGGGTAAATTGATCGTACCTATTATTAATATCTTATTATATTATATTAGAGTTCAAGTCACTTATTTTTTGGCATCATTATAGAAAACTCTTAAAATGTGATTGCAAACATCCTATATAAATTTTTGTTCTCTTTCTAATTGAATGACGAACAATTAAAATTTATTTTTAAAAACTTCTATATATAAGTCATTCAAAGCTTTAATCCAAGATCCATCCTTTTTCAAACCACTAACCCCTTCCATTGTGATTTGCAGGAGATGTGGCCAATTCAACACTTCCCCCTCATCTCGGCGTCACCGTTATGGTTCATGAGACATCATTGTCCTTCCGTTCTTTTCTTCACTTCTAGATCTTTGTTCCATTCCGCCATTGTACCTCTGTGAGCCTCCCCTTTGTTTCTAGGTGGCGCTAAGGAAGTGCCCGAGTCTAGAGCCAATATTATACCTCAACGGAATTGAGAGAGGGAGGTGTCACCGGGATATATTTCAGCGTCCTGCGAAAGGAAGGGAGGGTTTGACAGGCGAGAAGGTTTCCAAAGGAGAGGTTAGTATTCTTAACAGGATAGCATACTAGCCCTAATAAGACGGAGCTCGCATTTAAATTAGGCTCGTCAGAAATTCTAACATCCAAAAGGACATCAGCAAAACACTAGTTCTACAAACATTATAGACAAATCATCAAGAGGACATCAATATAACACTAGTTTCTACAAACATAATAGATAACTTATCAAGATGACATCAATATAACACTAGTTTCTACAAACATAATAGACAAATCATCAAGATGACATCAATATAACACTAGTTTCTACAAACAAAATAGATAACTTATCAAGAGGACAATAATATAACACTAGTTTCTACAAACATAATAGATAACTTATCAAGATAACATAAATATAACACTAGTTTCTACAAACATAATAGATAACTTATCAAGAGGACATCAATATAACACTAGTTTCTACAAACATAATAGATAACTTATCAAGAAGGACATCAATATAACAATATCAATAGAAAATCAATAAAACACCAACTTCTATAAACATTATGGATAACTTATCAATAGGACATCGATAACACACTAGTTTCTACAAACATTAGAGTCAAATCCCTAAAAGTAAAACCTTATCTGGCATTTAAAAATAAATTGTATTTTTTTTCTATAAAACCTGACAAAATACTAGTTCATGTTCCCTCCATTCCACCGTAAAATTAAATAAAAAAAGATTAGTATCAACAAATTGTAGACTCCAATATTATATCCCACTAATTCAAGGGTTAACACTATCTACCTCAAACAATGGTCTTAACCCAGTCTCGCAAATTCTCCTCCAACAAGACATCCCCGAGCTAGTTTAATACATCATTCCAACCCTGCCTGACCAAACTAACTCTAGTTTGCAAGCGTTGCTCTACAGGATGTTCAGCGACCTTGAAAACAGGGAATTTGCTTGGCCAAGGGAAAGTTCAGGGAATTTTTTTAAGAATTCTTTAAATTTGTACATAATATTCTCTATATAAAAAAATATGCAATTTTTTTATTTATAAGAGTCAAAATAACCATTTTCTTACAGTTAATACACATCGCAATCTTTTATCACAGTTGAGCATACTAATCTCAATTCTCAAGGTCAACATGTGATTTAAGTGTCGCCTTTCCTCTCCTCTACTGTGCGTCTTCAGACAAAGTTTAGCCATGGTTGTGCGCATGGGGTACCCTTCATAAAATGACACGATTTCACAATGTATATGTGTATAAAAATATTATATTAAGTTGCGATCTTAGTCAAATAGTGTTTGTGTATATATATATAGTAGCTGGAAAAGTTGGAAATTGGCTCTGGAAAACCTGTAAAAGTCAGATAATTTTAAAACACAGTTCTGCTGAAACACCTTGTTCTAATACTCAATCGAGGAAATACCACTGGAATACCATCACAAAAAATGATACCTCAAACCGGTTCCAATAGAATATTGATATGATATATGTAGGGCAGGTTTGGTTTATCTAAATATTTAAAGTAAACTTTGAAGACAAGATTATTCCGGCACATAACTTACTATATACTTAAAATAAACACGTAGACTCAGAGACACGTAACTGCCAACGACGGTAGGCACATGGTTCTAAATATCCAAATAATTTAATCTGATTTGTCAGTGACGAGGAGGCCGGAGTTCAAATCCCCCGTAAACTGTACTGAAGGTGGTTTTTTTCCCTACATGGTTTCCCACTTTTCTCCACGCAAATTCGGTAACATTTTCTATCAAATTATACGTCCTCATACCCTAACATATTAGTGTGATTAATACATATACGTATAGTTCGTGTGGCTAATAAAATGAGGTGAAATAAAATATAAAAAAGTATAATTTAATTCTTTCGATGTATAGTTACAAAGTTGTATCATTATGCTAAAGGTCGATAGTAAGTATCAATAACTGTCAGGCCTCACAGATTAAAATTGAATAGTATGCGTTGTTTTCTGGATTTATTTATGTATTCTTTCTAAGCATATACTCTCTTTCACCCTTCACCTACAAACATACTCTGTCGTGTCAATAAAAAAGAAGGGAAAGAATACGACAAAACTTCTTATTTCAAGGTAAAGAGGATTGCTTTCTGCTAGTTCACAAATATTATTTTAATGCTGTGAGCCTATCAAAAAAATACTGTATTTTTTATAGGAAGGGTAGTTCTAGAGCTCTTTTTCAGTCTCATAGTTCCAAAAATATGCATAAAATGTAGTTGAAAATGAGATTATTTTACATTTTCACATATTTTTTCATATTAATAAAACTCAAAATTAGGTTTGTTAAGAGAAAAGAGCTGAGTTGAGCCCTGTTTTAGCGTGGACCATATTTTGATATGATGCATCGTAGAACTACACATTGTGTTAGATCTGAACGTCTGCGCGACAGTTCATACAGTTCATCGTTTATCTAGGTGGACCCCTTAAATGCTGGTGTGTTGTCTATTGATGACCTAAACTATATAATTTTATAAAAGATAATAAAAATGGACAATATGTTTGTTAGTGCAACTAAGGTGAGTACATATAGTTAATTTTTGTAAAAAAGTTTTTAAAATGTCATTAATTAATTTAATTTTTTCCTTAAGTTTTACTTGAAGTAACAACATTGTTTGGAAAATAATAATATGGCTGTGAAAAAAACCAACCATACGTATCGTGGTTGCCCCCATTATACGTATTTTGGACGTAGTGAATAATGCAAAGTATTTTTACGCTCACTACAATGTGTAGCCAAAAGCAAATTAAATGATATTCAAAGTTACCTTATTTATTTACCTTTTGGTTTCAAACCGTTTTGTAAAAGGAAAAAACCAAGTTTATTTTAACTTTAAACATACGATAAAATTATTAATAAATCCAATAAGAAATGTAACACTCTGCTTATATAATAACATTGAAAATTAAATCATAATAAATCCTTTAATTAGTCATAAAATTGTTCAAATAGTGTATATTCCGTTACTTCTCCCAAAATATGAAAATCTACTCGTGAAGATAGCTCTATTATAAACTGTATAAAGTCAACAGCATAACATTTCCCCAAAAGTAAATATTAAAAATATGTAGACATCACACTTTCTTAGTTAAAAAAAAAAGATGCATCTGAGGTATTTAACGTGCACTCTCTAAACCAACTGATTATATCAGCACAGTACCTACAAACTAACTTAAATCTAGAACAGACACAACATCCAGCCCCTTGGCCCTTAATACATTACTTTGAAATGGCAAACCCCAATTTCATGCCGTGAATTGAACCTGGACCCTCAGCTCAGTAGGCAGACATGATACCGACATAACTACGGGATTATACCATTTTTAATAATCATTTTAAAATTAGTTTTTTGCCCCCAGTCTTAGTACCCGTCCGATTCACCCGCATTTAACCTCACTAATGGGGCAGGAATGAGGAAGATAGAATTTAGCGTAAACGTGTCCTAATTTTCTTGAGAGAAAGAGAGATAGAGATAAAAAGAGAAAGTCTGTTTAGTGAAAAAGCACCATAATCACACCAAATCGGGATTTGATCACCATTCTCTCACTCGCTGGTGAACTAGACTAGTATACGTTTAGTCTCAATGCCCGCCGATTCAATCGTTACATACTTAAGGTTGTTCCCCCATAATTATATGATTAGAAAAGTGCATTCCTTTGTGAAAAACCTTTATTCGACCCTAAATGGGAACTTTGGGAACATTATCAGGGTTGTCAAGCACCTTAAAAATCGGAAAAAACTATAGAAATTTGCTGTGTTTTAAAAACCGTGAAAACACAGGTAATTTTGTAAGATCTAATAAAAAGTACAGTAATAATTATTAATTTGGGATATTTAACTGAAAACTTAAAATAGTAGGTCTTTAGATGGACATAAAAGTGAACTGAAGAATTAATCATGCTGATTCAAGCATGTCTTATTACCCCTTAAACAAGGGTTGTGAAACGACAGAAGATGTATTTTCCCCGTTGATCTTAAATCATCTTGTTTTAAAATAAGTTACATGACTACACACTGTACCGTTCACCACCTCCAACTCTAACCGCTAGAGGCCGCAATAGCCGGGAAAAAGGTGGGTGGAGTCTATAAGGAATTTAATGTATCAAAAATAGGAACATTTGCAAGTGTAAGAAAAAATTGATTTATTCATTCAATGTAAGATAACGGAGGTAAATAAATAATACATGGCCTCACGAGGCCTCACGAGTGTTGAAAAACATATAAAATGTCAGAGACAGCGCTGCGCAGTAAATTTGAGGATATATTTCTCAATTTCAAAGTTATAGTAGACCTTGAAGAACAAAATAGTTATATCATTAATTATTTATTTATACAAATTAGTCTGGAAGAGACACAAAAAGAATCAAAAATCGTTAATAATAGTAAAGAGCTTTAAGAACTCCTCTACTTGGTTAACAAAGCGACTGCGTCACCCTTGTGACTTCAGACTAAACAAACAAATTACATCATTAAAGCTTTGAATCCTTATTATATTAATAAAGAGCTTAAAGATCTTGAAATATAAAGGTATAAGGTATTTCCATTATTGGAATCTTAAAGAGATCCTCTACACGGTTAAAAAAGCGCCTGAATCACCCTTGTGAATTCCGACTAAATCATTAAATTTTAAGTTTAAATTTAGTTTCAAATATCAATTCTGATCAAAAATTACATAAAAGTTTGACTTCCCGACATAACTCAAAACTTCTGTGGGACTATTACTTCCACCAACTTAGAAGTAATCGAGAAGATTTCGACTTGTTAATATTTAACATTATAATAGAAAACAAAGCAATATTACATTAGAATACTGGTAATTTCCCACTAAATTAATCGTTTGTTGTTAAAGTTATAACTTATAAACCAACAAAAATAAATTACTTTTATAATTTCTTCAAACAAAATAAGTCTACAAAATAATATCTATAATTTAAACGCTATCAAATTTTAAAGTTAAACAATTATTGGTAGCCACAAGTGCAATAAAATTTATATTTAAACTAAATATTCCAAGCAAGAAAAAGAATCAAAAAATGGCTACCTACTAATAAGTTTAAATGTTACAAAGACTCTAGCGCCCAAGAGGCAAAAGGAAACATTTATTGTTATATAAAACAATTTTACTTTCCAAAATAAATCTTCTAGTGAGAAACTACTGACGCCTACACTAAACGATTTAATCACATAATTAACTAAGTGTTCAAATACCCAAGCCCATTATAGGTCGTTTATATTTAAAATATATTTAACTAAATATAAATAGTTAAATTTTGTCATCCTGGAGCGATTATGTCCAAGTCCAGACCAAGACCTCTCGTGGTTGTGTCGGAACTAATAGTCAACCATGTTAGCTGAGCACCAGCCTTATATAGGTCTAGTTGATAGAAATAAGCGGGGGAAATCTTCATATTAAAAGTATAATGCCACGTTGCGAACACGTGCTAGAAGCATTATTCTCTTGTTAACAACCGTCATCATGTAGACACGTCATTCCGAAAATCTAGTGATTTGGCAGTGAAGATCGTGCGAGGTTGTCTGTCGGCCAGCTAGGCCAATCAGCTTATACCGATGTCTCGTCGACCCCCTTTTCCAAGGAGTGTCGGTCTTCTTTTCAAAATGATTTGATGTGCACCAGTCGTGTGATGGCTGTTGGCCGAGACAATAGGGTGAGTAAAGCACATATTTAAGACATAGTAAGGTGTTGTAAATCTTTGATATTGCAGGATGTCTAAATGTATTGGTTTTCTTCGGGGCGGGTAGTATTATTGTTCAATTAGCTAGCATTGTAATGTTACAACACTTAGTCAGTTTGATGAAAAACTAAATTTTAGTACTGTTTTATTAAAATGAAGCTGCCTGAAAAACCTGTAAAATACAGGAAATTTGGTAGTAGTAAAATAGTGGCAACACTGATTATTATTTGGGAATGGAGTCACCATTAAACCGGCATTGTTCCTAAAACGAAGTCTTAAGAAATGGTATAAGTGGGCATGTGTTAAGATTAGTATTTGTACAATTTGTAAAAAAAAACCTTTTTTTGTCTAAAATAAATATAACGTTGCGTGAGTAGAAACATTTAGTATATTTTTCCACACATACTAGACTCAATAGTTTTTTTAATATAATATGTAATGAAAATAATGGAATTGGAACGTAAACTATTTCAATTAAGATAAAAAGTATTGGTCATATTACGTAATACCAATGACCAATATTCAAGAGTTGTTGAAATTACTATGTATAGATATTTTTTAACACTGCGTCTTGCTAACCGTTCGGGCTGTATGCCTATGTAGTAATTACGCTGATGTGTTATGGATGAGGAATATCCAAATTTAGAGGAAGTGTAACCGCATTTTCGTAGGGAGTGGAAACCCTTTAGGAAAAATAATTACCAGTACATTCCAAAGTTATTCGAACCCCAATCTTTTCGTCATTGTCAGTCCAGTCTATTGAAATAGCTACATCTTATATCCTATTGCCACTGAAACGGGTTGTAGAAAATTTAATTCAACGTATCTACTGAAGCCATATTTGATTTACTTTGGCCAAAAAAATTCACGATAAAACACTTAAAATGATGGGCCTTAATTCGCGTCACAACCCTCCTCCACACCTAAAAATATGCTGCCACATGATAACTTAGGTTATAAATCACCCGCTAAACAATCCTCTTGATTTTAAAATCGCAAGTTAAATATTCATATAAAATAATCGTAAGGTTTTGTAAAAAAAAAAACTATTTAATTGTTGACAAATCAACTGCTTGATCCAATCGATACGCTCATACAATCAACAGCTAACACGCGGAGATCAAAACTTGGATTGCGACTCTTATTCCAGATGCCCTCCCACAATATGAAACCGTGAAAGTAATGGACCTCACAAACCTACCCAAAAAAACACAAAACCCCGTTTGACCACAAACCCCCTTATCCCCTACTCCTCATTCACGTGACATTTCAGTAGTAAAGGAGCTGGTTGATACCACCAGGAATTACTGACCGAGCCAGCGTAATCGGATTGTGGTCAGTCGCGACATCCTACCGGATTATGTTCTCCTGGTAGGCATCCAAGTTAGAATAGGGTCAACGCACAAACTAGCTTACAAAAAAAAAAGCTGTTTGTTTTCTTTCTTTGATGCTTTTTGGATTATATTAAAGTCCCAGTTTATAGAAAATGCACGTAGTTGAAAGCGGTGGACTGAAATCAAAATAGAACAGTTTTTATTTTCTAAGTTATGGTGCTTGAAGAATTACATTCGTTTAATTGACCTAAACAATACTCATTTATTTAAAGTCTTCAATTAAGGTTTCCTACTTATGTGATCGAATAATTTAAAGCTATTGCTATGGCGGGTTGGAGGGCCAGATTTGGCTGACCGCTGGTCTAAGGCGTTACTCTCGCAATATACTGGACTGTCAATAACTGGGGAGATCGGTGTTCACATTTCAATCCCGGTGTATTGAGGGTGGTTTTCCATAAATTGCTTACCACTATCATACATTTATTATAAGTCAAATCGTACTCCTCACTAGCACATTTGACCCACTTTGGTGGATGCATGGTCTAAGACACTATGCTCGCAATAGACTAAAATGCCGAATATGGGGAGATAGTGGTTTGATCCCGGTCAAAGGGTTTTTCCTAAATGGTTTTTCTTATCTCTCTTCATGCAAACGTGGGTACACTTCTTATAAATTCAACCTTTCTCATCTCTAACACACGAACGTAATTATTACATTATATTCGTATAGCCCGAACGGATAGGGAGATGCGGTGACCAAAATAAAATTAATGAGCAAAGCTATTAATAATTTAGTCACTTCTAGACAATTAATAGGTTACAAATCGTATCGAGAGATGTAAAACAGAAAATTTTCCCGGGAAATTTTTTGTCTTGGAAAAACCTCATTTATTATTGTTATTATTAGTAGTAGTAATAGTATTTTTTTATTTTATCAGGAGTACATATTTACTGACTAAACATAGTCCAGCTAACCACAATGTGCTTGTCAGCTGGTGCCTCACCTTAAATGTCGTACGTATATGTTATACTATTATGAATATATAATATTACTTAAAGTCTATTTCTACAATATAACATAAGTCTAATACTCAGTTTGTTTCTTAATTCTATTACATTAAATTCTATTCAACATCCAAAAACCAATCTTAAGTTCAGTTCATAGCTTCTTTGTCATATATTCCAGTATTATTATTTCATTAAGTCTGTAGGCCGGTTAGCCATTTTTTATCTCTCTTTTAACATTTGTTATTTTGTTTATTACCAAAATAATATCCGGTATCATATTAAAAAGTTTCAGTATTAATATTTTAATGTGTTGTTTTCCGTATTTATTTTTATATAAAAGGCTTTCATACTGTCGTTTCCTCGTGTTGTGACTATGAGCTTGTCATATTTTTTTATTTTTTTTAGTAGTAGTTCTGAATTATTATTTTATAGTTGTGCATGTTTTTATTGTTAATGGTTTCCATTTCTTATTCATGATTCTGGTACTATTGTTATATTCACTCATTATTTTAAGAACTTTAGTTTGAATATTTCTTAGTTGATTTAAATATCCATCACTCGTCTTTCTTCAGGAAGTAATATTATAGCCTAGATGTAATTCGATTAGCGGTGATACACTATATTTATAATATAAAATATAACATATTGTTTTAGTTTACATATATTTACCATTCCCGCCCTTAGCTTCCTACTTATTTGTCTATAGGAATATTCCATTTCATAATTATGAGAATCAATCATTAGCCCAAGATAATTACATATCTCAAAATGTTGAGCAATTACGCGGATGTAAACAATCTAAGCGATGACCTTTAATATGTAATTTATACTATGTAACATGTGGTAGTCTGATATACATGGTTTGCATTTTTTAATGTTAATTATTAATTTACTATCGTGAGTCCAGTTAAAATCCTCCCGCAACATTTGTTTAGTTCTATCAACATTTTTGTGCACGGCATACAGCATCGTGTCGTCATCATACATAAATATACCACAATTCTGTATACAGTTTTCCATTCTTCTTGCATAGGTTAAGTATTGTATTGGCCCAATTGTAGAGCCTTTTGGTACTTTGATATCTATAGCCGAGTCTTCACTTTCTATACTATTTATTTCAACAATTATTTTCAAATTTGTTGGGTAATTTCTAAACAATTATTAAATATTAATTTTGTTATTAATTTTATAAAGTGATCCTAGTAAAATATATTTATCAAACGCTTTCAACATGTCTATAAATGCATTAGCTATGTATTTGTTTTTATTTAATTTCTTTAGCCTTTCACTGATAAAATTGTGTAAAAGTATCTCAGTGCTTTTTTTTTTTTCTAACCCGTATTGTTTTGGTCGATCACTATATATTTATCTAAATAAATTATTAAGTATTTGACATGTATTTCCATTATTTTGTCTAAAACGGGTAAAATTGCTATAGATCTTTAATTTCCGTAATCTGAATGCTTCCCATTTTTATAAATTGGTCTTAATTATTGTGGTTTTAAGTTTTTTGCGGAACATCATGGTCTATATTTAAATTAATTAGTTTTGTTATCAACGGGATAATTTAACTATTGATAATTTTCAAGCCTTTGATTTTAATTTTATATATTTCTAATTTCTAAATAATTTATTTTATTTGGAACATTTAGCCCTAGGTATGAACAAACTTTGAACTAGTTGCATATTGTAAAATTTCATTTATTTTACGCCATGTTTTCTTACTATTATTACTAACTTTATTTTATTCACTTTGGTAATATAATTATTTTTTTCTTAAAAATTAATTTACCTAGAAGTTTCTTTTTCTTTGGTACTCTATTTTATAGACATTAGCAGATGGACAACTTTTCCATTTTTTAAATAATTTATCTCTGTGGCATATTTCTTTGACCAGATCTGGTGTTAAACATTTCTTTTGTAGGCGTTTTCCAACAGAATTATATTTATGTTTGGTAAATGCCATTAAATATCTCATCAATGTTTGAATTTTAAGGTTCAAAATTTCCTTGGTTTAGTAATTCATACCAAAGTGCGTTTAAGTATGTTTATGCACGATAAATAATTTGTAAATTTTAAGGAAAATGCACTGACTTAACTTTGCCTAAGGAAGATATAATAATAATTATTAGTAGTAATAGTTTTAGCACCACGTCTTACTACCATTTCGGTCTATACTTATGTAATAACTACGCTAATGTGTTAAGGATGAGAAATACTTAATTTATAAGAAGTGTGCCTGCATTTGTTTGGAAGGAGAGTGGAAAACAAATTAGGAAAAATACCCCTCTCTACATCCTACTAGTATCCAAACCCTGATATCCCCGTAATAGGCAGTCCAGTCTATTTCGAAACTGACAACTTAGACCATTTGATCACCGAAGTTGATATTGTTATTATTTAATGAAATGTTTTCCATGATAACTTAAAAAAAAAACACGTATGTTTGTATTTTCTAAAAGGTTCTTCCTACCAGAACCCTACTATAGCTTGTTTCGGGCACACTCTTGAAATGAACAACACATAAACTTTAGAAATCGTCCAATCTAAAGGAACATAGCTTGCAATTCGCCCCTAAATTTGGGACAAAAGGAAAAGGGGCCACAAGTTAACGGAGGATCCTCGACACAGTGACGTCTCGAGGGAACGTCCCGGCGCTGAGGAGGAATAAACAGCGTCAGGGGCGCTCGCTAACGGACGGAACAATGCGGGAGTGAACGTATGAGCGCCAACAATAGCGCACTGGCTCCCCCCCTCCCTTTACTCTTGCCTGGGACTAAGCGAGGTGCCAGTGGGGGGTGGGGGGGATACAATGTGTGAGGAAACACATGGTGCTATTATTATTATTATCTCAAAGGATTGTGCTCTCTTCATCCCTTTTCCGACCAAAAAACCCCCATCCTCCTGTCTCTTTCCTATGTAGTGAAAGAGCTGCTACTACTTCAAACGCAGTGCGACCAACTTTACAAAGAAGCTTAACATGTAATTAAACTTTTTCGGTACACTTTGCTTTGGTGCATATGTTTTAAGTCAACATTTTAACAGATTTAAGTAAGTTTGAGAACCACACAATATGTTATTGTAATGTATATTTTTTTTAGATTGGTTGAATGATAGAGGAAGATGGAAGAATTTACTAAATTGGCCCAACCACGGGCTGCAAACAGTTGATAATGATGATTATGCGGCTTTTTTTATTGTCATTACGATTTACTACCCACTAGCGTTACACACATATACTATATTAATTGCGCTAGTGTGATTGGGATTAATAAGATAAACTTCATAGGATATGTATCCGCGTTTGCTTGGTGTAGATTGTAAAACCATTTAAGAAAATATACACGATCAGTACACATGCCACCTACTTCGGTGGCCGCATGGTCCAAAGCGTCACTCTCGTGTTAGACTATACTGCCGATGACTGAGAGATCAGTGCTAGAATCCCGGTTGGGTGTACTGAGGGTGGTTTATCCTAAATGGTTTTCTAATCTTCCTTCGCGCAGATGCGTGTACACTTCCACTAAAATCACCCATAACTGATTAGCGTAATTAGTATGTATGCTTATAACCTGAACAGTAGACGTGATGCTAACTACACATGTCCGGGACTTAAAAGACAATCTCCGCGTCGCCGACAAACCAGACTAAATAAATTTGACATTTAAACGCGTGCTCACTGGTCTATGTCATTCGTTTCCGGACTTATGAATCTCCACTTGAACATTCCTTAAGAAAAAATATAAATAAATAAAGGACGGCCGTATCCCGGCTCTACCGAGTGTAAGAGCCGACTTTACTACTGTTCCCTCCACACCTGCAAGTCATCATCATCATCAACAACAACTGTTTCCAGCTTGTAGCCGGGTCAGTTTAGTAGCTCCATCTTTCTCTATCCTTTCACCATTCTTTCGCCTTTAATTCCTTCCATTCTTCTCTTCTCTCGTGAACACTTTCTGTTTTCTGCTCCTCCCATATCTTTCTTAGCCTCTCTTGCGGTTTTTTTCCTACATACTTCATTGCAAACATTTTCTTTACATCCACTTTTTTCCATCTTCATTACATTCCCATACCATCTTATTCTTGCTTCCTCTACTATCTCATGTACTCGCCTGTATCCCAACTCTTTCCCGAATAACTTAATGCCTAATCTGGTTTTTCCTCGTGACAGCTAGCATGATCCTTACAAACTTCATTCCCATGGCCTCCACTTCTCTGGTTTCTTTTACATCCAATGCCCATGTTTCTGCTGCATATGTGAAAATGGGTACAAAGTATGCCCTGTTCAACAGTTCCTTACATTTCTAGGGTACTAGCAGGTCTCTTACACACCTATAGAACAACACTTCCTTCTGTCCTCTTTTCATTACATCCTCTATATTTCCACCTTTCCCCTCAGTCACACTTCCAAGGTATTTTACGTTCTGTACTTTTCTCAGCTCTACTCCATCCAATTTTATAGCTTTACTAGGCCTTGTCCTCCTCCTTTTCACTACCTGCACTTCATACTTTGAAATGCTCAATTTCATTTCACACTCTTTCACTTCCTCGTTCCATTCTTGTAGTTGTTCCTGTACTTCCTCTTACTTCTCCACCCATACCATCAAGTATTCAGTAAACAACATGGCTTTCATTCTTTGCATTCATGTGCAAGTAAGTTTTTTTTTTTTAGTATGGCATTCCTGATCTGGAGGAACATAACATCCAGCACGGTCGCCTGTATGTGGACTTTTCGTTGCTCTGGTGGGAACAGAACATTGCACAGGGTACACCACAGGAGGTTGTCTACACGTACCCGCAATGAGATGATGTGATGATAGCGACTATGGAGGTGTGGACGACTGGTAGTCTCAAACATAACTTAAGCCTAATTTACCAACCCCTGATGACCGTTGGAAAAAATCCTCTCAGAATAAAAATACCCAAATTACCAGCCTGTAATTGAACCCGCGAACCTTAGTTTCATATCCAGGTGCACTGACCCCTACATAATGGGGCTGCAGACTGCAAATAAGGTAATCTAGGGTAGGGTACTAATTGCGTGTCAGGCCAAGGCCTATGACCTTTAACATGCTTGGACGTAAGAAAAGGAGGGACGACTCTTAAAGAGTGAGGTAGGGCAATTCCGGCAGGTGAAAGAGAATGCCACCTGAACCACCCCTCTGAGTAGAAGTAAGAGCAGGAAAAAACTCGTTGGACAAAGTCCAGAGTAAAAACCTGTGATAGTATCGTGCAGGACGCATGCATAAGTTAGCGTTAAACCCTCTGGGAATTCTCAGACAGGTAGGCCGGACCTTAAGAGGGAGTTTATGTTAGGTTGTATGAAACGTGTTCCAAGCTGGTGCTATATACCAGCAAAATTTAGAAACTCAGAACACTGTCAGCTTCACTATAAATTGAAATATACACATAATTAGTCCTTAATGTGATTTCATCAGTATATTTATTAGTTTAATAATACACTATATGAACAATCCCAACTCTAAACAAAGGCTATATTTATTTTTATTAGACAAGTGAAAAAATTCTAAGAACACAGAGAATAAGCATCAACATTTTTATACATAAAAAAACACTCTACAATATTACATGGATAAAATTTCTTGCTTATTATTTTGATACCAATACGAATATGGTTTCGATACTTTTATTTCAATAAGATAAATTAATAAGTAAAGTATCGATTATTTTCTTTAAATACGAGTGTAATATCGATAGTTTTATTCCAATAATATAAATAAGTAAAGTATTGATTATTTTTTTTTATATATGAGTATAGTATCGATACTTTTATTTCAATAATATAAATGAGTAAAGTATCGATTATTTTCTTTAAATACGAGTGTAATATCGATAGTTTTATTCCAATAATATAAATAAGTAAAGTATTGATTATTTTCTTTATATACGAGTATAGTATCGATACTTTAATTTCAATAATATAAATGAGTAAAGTATAGATCTCGTATCGATTATTTTATCCCAATAATATAAATTAGTAAAGTATCGATTATTTTATTTAAATACAAGTATAATATCGATAGTTTTATTCGAATAATATGAATAGTAAAGTATCGATTAATTTCTTTAAATACAAGTATAGTATCGATAGTTTTATTCGAATAATATGAATAGTAAAGTATCGATTAATTTCTTTAAATACGAGTATAGTATCGATAGTTT
>CABFWB010000199.1:341878-355049 GCA_902151455.1 Timema bartmani
TTTTTTTTTTTTTTTTTTTTACAAATTGTCTCTGGGGGTTTGTTACTTTTTTTTATATATATATTAGAGGGTTGGCCCCGCGTTTAGAATACAAAAGCTAATTTTTTTTTTCGTGTCACTTTTAAATTAGAGGATTTTAAAACATTTTTTAAAATTTGTATTCCATATTAATTTTACTAGTGTTTTTTTTTTTCTTTTTTTCCTAAGAATTGAGTCTTCATATGTTTCGAAAACAGATAGGTCCTTAGTTATTAGGAGGTCACTAAAAGTAAGGGCTAAGTGGTAAATAATACCCGCCTTGGTGGCCGCAAAGTCTAAGGAATCATTTTTGCAATAGACTAAACTATCTAAGACAAGGATATCGGAGTTTGATTCCAGTCGGGTGTACCGAGGATGATTTTCCACACTCCCCTATGAGAATGCGGGTATAATTCCTCTCAAATTAAATACTATTAATCTTTAACACCCTAGTATAATTATTACATAGGCGCATATCCCAAAAGGCTAGTAAAACGCGATGCTAAAAAAATTAAATAATATAATTTTTTATAACTCACAAAACCCAAAGTATACTTGATCACCTTTGTTGGGGAGGGTAGAATTTTATTCCCACTAGTTTTACACATGTGATTTTCCCATCCTCTATAAACGCTAATCCGAGTACATTTCATCCAAACATCTCTCTTTATTCCCAACTTTAAATTAATTCTTTAATGACCCGTGTGTTGCCTTTAAAACCAACAGGCTACATACAACCTATCTATCTCCCAGCGTTCTTTCAAGTCTTCAATTTTCTTTCTCGCAACTCCTCGAGTAGGGAAATTATTGTGATTGTCAAAAATAAAATAAAATATTTTGATTTATATCGACGTTTCATGACCCACTGAAACCGAAAAAGTAGTTTTCACGATTCCTTCTGTGCGTCTGTTCCTCGTTCTAGAGCCGAAACCATTTTACCAATAGAGCTAAAACTTATTATTTTAATAAAGTTCTTCCAAAGTTTTTTTGTAATTCGTATCTAAGCCCTGTTTAGTATTACAAATAAAATATAGCATCTCATATTTCCGGTAAAATGACATAGAGGGTACTTTACATGAGCGAATATCTCCAAATTTAATCATATCTCCACAACTCTTTGAGATACGAAATGACGCATCATTGAAACATTCAGGTTACTTCCAATATATCTCCCGGTGTTCTTACACTAACTTCATTTCTTATGTATAAACCCCTAATAGTTCGATTAGATAAGCTACATGACTGCTATACAGGTTGCGTCTTATCTACTTCCCGGCATTCTTTCACATCTTCTTCAATAATAATAATGTACAAACCCTTAATGGGATGATTAGATATGCTACATAGCTGTTATACAGGTTGCGTCTTATGTACTTCCCGGCGTTCTGTCACATCTTAAATTATCATGTACAAACTCCTAATGGTAAGACTATATATGCTACATAACTGTTATACAGGTTGCGTCTTATGTACTTCCCGGCGTTCTGTAACATCTTAAATTCTCATGTACTATACAAACCCCTAATAGTATAACTAGATGTGCTACATAACTGTTATACAGATCGCGTCTTATGTACTTCCCGGCGTTCTGTAACATCTTAAATTCTCATGTAGTATACAAACCTCTAATGGTAAGACTAGATGTGTTACATAACTGTTATAGAGGTTGCGTCTGACCTACATCTCGGCGTTCATATCATCTTAAATTCTGAAGTACAGACCCCTGTTGGCACGACTATATGAGCAACATTACTGTTATAATTATTATGTTCGATCGATCTACCGGCGTTCTTTCACATCTACAGAAAATATTTTAGATGCTGATTCTATACAAAACAATAAATTAGTTAAGTAACATTATTTTCAGTTCCTGTGTTTTCATTTACAAGTCTTAGTGTATTAAGTCCTAGGTTTGAACCTTGTCGCAAGTGATTAAAGTGTTTTAATGAGGGAATTTTGTTTTTTAACTAATTGAAACCTAATATGTAGAATGACCTGCTTCAGTGGCTACATGTTTAAAGATATAAGGCATCATTCTTTCAATTGACTAGACTGCAGGGAGATCGGGATTCGAATCTCAGTCGGTCGTACTGAGGGGGGGTTTCCCTAAATGGTTCTCCACTCTGCCTACACGCCAATCCGGGAACACTTCCTCTAAATACAAACTTCCTCACCCTTAACTCAATAACGTAATTAGTACATATGCGTATAACATTAACAGATAGTATGACGTGGCACTAATATATGTTAAATATATTTATTTACTTATTTAGTGCTAAATATTAAATAGAGTATTTTGTGTTTTTTAATAGTACATTATTTACACCAATTATTAACGTGGTTAATAAATTGAACCTCATAGATAATGTGTATCGAGTATTAAAATTAGGACGGGTTAAACTATGAGCTAGGTAAAAGTTGGAATTCTATTGACATTTTCTAATTGAATTCACATATTATTGTAATAATATATGTTTTTATTATAAGTGAACTTGCTATTGTTTTAAAGTTTTTTGTTTAGCATGTACTTTTTCAAATTGTTAAAATAGTTTCTGAATCATTAAAAAGTGTACTGTAACAGAGGTATTTGTACTTAATCAGTGATGCAAGAGGCCGGGATTAAAATGTCACTTTTTTTTTTTTTAATTGAAGTATTTATCTTGCACTTTCTGAACCGACTGATTATATCAGCACACGACATATAAACAAACTTAATTCTAGAACAGACACAACATCCAACCCCCAGCCGTTAATTCATCATTGTGAAATGGGAAACCCACACTTTACCAATAGAAATTTTTTCTGCTATGCCGAGAAACAAACCCGGCACCCTTAGCTCAGTAGACAGACACGCTACCGAATGAGATCGTTTATTAGATTCAAGTTATAGTCCCTCTCCTAATCTTTTTACTTTCTCGCACCCCTCGGATAGAGAAAGTATTGTGATCGTTAGAAAAATATCGCTCGGCATTTTGATGGATGTTGACGTTTCATGACCCCTGAAATTGAAAAAGTTGTTTTCGCTATACCGTCTGTCTGTATGTCTGTATTTCTGCCTAGAGCCGAAACTATTTTAAAGATCGGGTTAAAGCTTAGTAATTAAGGTCTTAATATGGTTCCTCAGAGGTTTTTTAATTATCACTCATTATTATTATTATTATTATTATTATTATTATTAGCACCGCGTCTTACTACCCGTTTGGTTTATATGCACTTACACTAACGTGTAATGGTAGGGTGATTGTGAAATGAAATGGAAGACCTACAGTTTAACGTGGATTCCGAAGTTGTAACTATCTATCCAATCCTGAAATAAAGTTAAGTTCACTTAAGGCTGAAAAAAGATAAATTGTTTCCCTTAAAATTAAAATTAATTTCTTTTAAACAAAATGGCAGTTCTCATTTTCTCATGAAAATATCTTTGAGAGCGGCGGAACTCTTGAATTTTAATCATATTTCCACAACTCTTTGAGATACAAAATAATGTATTGTCGCTAAGTTGTAGTCCTTATAAAACTAAAAACCTTTATTATCAATATATTTTTACCAAACGAATTGGTTAAAGGCAAATATATTTTTTAAATTGAGGTCTGGAATAAATTGATTGCAATTTTCTTTGGCGAACAAAGATGACACTTTATTCTCAATGTGTTTCTGTAACATAGTACATAACTTCGTTTCACATATTTTACTGGCTTTGAATAAATATCGCCATTTTTATTAAAAGGAGCGAGAAAGTCGATGCACCGTACCATTTATTTATATAGAGCAGTTTGGAAAACATTAACTTTATGTTTTGTCAGCATTGTTAATATTTTACTAGGTATATTATTAGAAATATTTTACAGGTATTAATACTATCTATAAAATGTGACAGTAAAATGTTTCTTGAATTGAAGTATTCCTATATTAATAGAGTTTAATTAAATTTTGTAAATGTTAGACAATGCCCATCCTATTATGCCTCTATAATATTTGAAAGAAAAATATTTTCTTGCTTTTCCAAGTTCTTTTTTTTGCGGCACTCCAAAAATACTTAATTTCGTTCCTCTGCCGGAACAGTCCCAAATCTCACAAAGAGGTCAGTCAGTTAGCATTTCATGCCATTCACTCTTCAGAATGATAATACAATATTTTTTGTTATTTTTTAAAAATATTGTAAGATTCTTTTTAAAAGTCTAACGTGTTTGAAATAGTCTGTTATGGAAATAATTATACTACTTTTCATTTTAAAATATCCTAGATAATTTCATAAGTACACGCTTCGGTGACCACATGGTCTAAGGCACTACTCTGGCAGTAGAGTAGAATGACGATGAAGGGGAGATCGAAATTCGAATCTCGGTTGGGTGTACTGAGAGTGGTTTTTCCATAATGGTTCCACTCTCCCTTTACGCAAATTTGGGTACACTTCTTCTAAATATAACCTTCCAAATCTATAAAACCATTAATGTAATGATTACATAAGCCTACAACCCGAACGGTTAGTAAGACGTGGTGATTGAAAAAATTTGTAAGAATTTAAGAATCCTATAATGTTTCATAGGGCATTGTTTTAAAAAAAAAAGTGGGAAATGTTGAAGTAATAAACTAGTCCGATGTGTTAGTATATATTTAATTAATTGAATTAAAGTTGAAAATATTTAAATAATAAATTAGTCCAATGTTTCGTTTCGGAGCAAGACACTGCTAGGAATTGTTAGCCCCTTTCTACGTGCTGTAAAAAACAGTCAAAACACACCTTGTAGGAAATTACCACCTTAGCGACACTTCTCGAAAACCAAATTTCGAATTTGTTCTATTTCCCGTCCAAACTTGCAATGCGTGTCTTGGAAAGTTAGGGGGGTAAGGGGGAGGGAATGTGGCAGGAAGTTTGGAGAAGTGTGTTTCGGAAGAGGGGGGAAGAAGGAAGAGGAGAGGGTAAGAGCATTGCTCCTAATTTGGTGAGTTAGGTCGAAGGGAATGTTAGGAGTGTTCAGGATAGAGAAGTGAAAGGGAAAAGGATGAAGAGTTAAAGAGTTTCTGGTGCAATTAGAGGGCGCTATTCCTTGATGGAGTGATCATGGCATGGGAAGATGACAAACTCAACTTGGATGAAGAACGTAGCGAGAGAATTCTGGAACCAATTTTGGTGGTCGAATGGTCTATGGCGCTGCTCTCGCAGTTTACTGGACTCCCAATGACGAGGAGATTAGAGATAGAATCCTGGTTGGGTTTACTAAGGGTACTTTCTTCATGAAAGGTTTTCCGGTTTACCTTTACGCAAATGCTGGTATACTACCTCTAATTTTTAATCCCTCATTCCTTAGTTCATAAGTGTAAATATGCGGATATTTTCTACCTTAAACTTGTCCTAATCATTCTGGTGATGTCACCCGGGAACTACTTTAAGCCTGCTTCAACATGACGAGAACGACTGCCATACTGGCACTGGATGACACATCATGGACAAGGGTTAGTTACCTCTGTCTAAAGTAGCTGAAAAAATGGTAAGGAGAGTGGTGAATTATATTTTTAGAGTTCTTAAGATTACAACATTTTGATGATGTCATCTATGGTCAATGACCTCAGGGAGAAATAATGGGGGGATGACGTCACCGGGAAAGTTAAAGGTAAAAGATATATATATATAAGAACCATGTCTTATTACTTTTCCATGTTATACGCAAAAATCAATATTAAATTTTGTTTTTGTGACTCTAAATTCATTAATTTTGGTCATCGCGTCTCACTAACCGTTCGGGTTATAGTCCTGTGAATTTGTATTAATCACGCTTATGTTTTATGAATGAAGAATGTTAAATTTAGAGTAACTGTACCCTAATTTTAGTGGAAGTAAAGGAGAAAACCATTTAGGAAAAACATCCCTTAGTACGCCGGACCAGAATTCGAACCCCGACCCCCAACTAATAGATAGTTCAGCCTACTGCGAAAGTGACGCTGTAAATCATTCGACCGCTCAAAGAGGGTCCCTAATGCGTTTTTTATTGGATAAATTACTATAAAAAAATCTTAATAGGCTGATGTTTATGATCTCAAAAGCTCATATTTTAAAACGTACATCTAGTCTAAACGTATGTTGGACTTAATTGGGGTCTAGAGTTGCAATCCATCCCATTTGATTAATGTGGTAAAAACAAATTCAAAATGTTGATTTAAAATTTTCCTTAACATGTACGAAAATTTTGATGAATTAGCTCATGATAGTATTCAAGATCATGAAAAATATACTTGATTTCTAAATCGCTCCAATGTCATAAGAATACAATTTTAAAATAGGCGAATGTAATATGTTATTTAAATCACATAATCGCAAATTATAATAGATATAAATAATGAAAAAAAGTTAATGTTAAAAACGTCTTTTTAGTTAGATTTGTTTAATTTATATTTAAATTTTAAAATATATATGTATGTATATCAGTGATAAACAATACAATAATAAATATACCTAACTTTACGAAATTTTAATACCACCATTTTAGCGTATAACCCAAACGGGTAGTAAGACGCGGTGATAAATAAAAAACACAATTTTAAAGTCACATGCTTATTTCACCGTTATATTGAATTATGTTATTTTAAATAAGTGTTAAGTGGTTTTATCTTTCTAAAGTTAAGATAAAAAGCATTCATAAACAGGAAACTGAGAATAAACTAATACATTTGATGATTTCCTATTTTGTAGTTATTTTATTTTCCCAGAAATATTTAGGTGAGCCAGTCGCATTAGGTGTTATAAACAATCTGCTCTGTCTCTCTTTGTCGGATAAGGTTGAGTACTTAGTTTAAAAATAAGTGTATCCTCTGCCATCTTTCATTGGAAAGCAAGTTATTGTGTTTTAAGGGGATTATTTCTCCCCGCACTTCTTCAGGTCATTTGAAAAAGATAATTACAAAGATTTGTTGAGTCTATTACATTTTGGCAGTGAATTTAACATAGGTGTGGTTAGGGAGGCTATCTTGGGAAAGAAAGCAAAGTATCAATGTCTCAGCCCAATCTCGCAACACCGACCAGATTAGGAAACCAGCATCTGCTTTACATGGTGTTTCATTAGTTGAGATTATCTTACCCTCTCCTCGGCCTGGCATATTAAGTTCCGCTAGTTGCTGTTCTCTCTACAATTGGTACAGTCAAAACAAGAAATTTTTAATGAAATAGACATTTAAAATCTATATTTGCAATAATAAATTCGGACACATTTATCAAATAAACGTGTGTAGGTTATATATATATATATAACAATGTTCACTACAAAATGAGATTAAATCAAACTATTGGGGTTTAAAAAAAGTAAATTATTTATATATGATTCAAAATATATTATTTTATCGCTGTTTAAACCACTTATACATTAAAAATAATTTCTAACATATTATAAATATTTTATAGTTTAAACCACATGAGTGTCTAGTTATACTAAATTGCAGGCCCTTAAATTAATTACTTTTGAACAATAGTAGGCAAAAAGCATAAAATAATAAGTTTGTCCCCATACAACTCAAGAACTGTAATGATTTGAAATCATTGAATTACTCTTTATAGCTTGTTATAACTGTGCACTTGTTAAAATTATTGTGCTATACTTTTTTACTTTCGAATTAACTCGAGTAGCCCGACTAAGTAAAGCAGTTCCTGCTGCCCTTCTCCCATCAACCCTCCAACCCCCTTCCTGACTCAACCCTCTTCATCTGTTTCATTCTCCTTGGCTTCCCTTGTACAAACCACGGTACAGTTCGTTTCACTCGAATCAAGACAATCCTTGTACAGCAACTCATGCAAAAAAACACTTGAGGAAAATATCACCAATGATGTTTACATCAGTTGTCACGCGGACTAAAAAAAAACCGTCAGGCCCATCTGGTTGGTTTTATCCAGTCATGTGGAGGTCTAGGCTCGAATCCTAGGTGGGTGTGTTGAGGGTGTTTTTTTTTCTTTCAAAAAGTTACATTCTTTATAAATTGTGCCTTTCTCATCCCTACACCAATAGTCTAGTTAAAATGTGTACGGCCCAGACGTGGCGGAAAATATTTATTATTATTATTATTATTATTAACATTATCATTATTATTATTATCATTATTATTATACCAGCAATACCTATTTACAACTAAAAATTAAAGTGAGAGTGAAAATGTTCTAATTTAAATTACATTAAAATAGATTTTAAAAAAACCTAACGATTTAAGGTGGGATCTTAGGGAAATCAGAATTGGATAGTGTTCGTGCAGTTTTTATAGCAAAACATGTTTTGGGCTAGAATAGATCAAATATTTCTCCAAAGAAACATAGAATATAATGTTATTCACATGGTGATATTAACTGCTGTTAAATATATGTCATGAACATAGCGGCACTAGATGAGAAACTTTTTAAACGAAGAGAAAAAGTCATCATTAAATTCCAGGACATTTTTAACAGATATGTGTGTGCTAGTTTAAAAATCTTGCTAACAGTTACTTACTCTCTGTATTCGAAATATGGTATATTCTCAATATTTTGAGTAGAATGAGACCAGAATTATCTTGATCTATCGCAATCTCGGACTGCCCTGAATAACCGAGAACAATTTAAAGAATAACATGATTGTATTTTTTAAATCCGGAATCTGGAATATTCACATCTAAATTTTGTCTTATAAGATTTGTTAAGTTTTCCATTTCATTTCCTTCTGATTCATCATTAGTTCTAGGATAAGCGATACGTAAAATTATGTAAGCCGGTGACATCTCTACCATGAATTAAACTAAATTTCGAACTATGGAGGCTCTTTATATTTTATCAATTTGTATTAGTTTTATGGTTATATTATATAAATATTTATGCCATATTATAAATGTTTTTAAAAAGCTTTAAATCTTGTTTACGGACTAAGTATTTAATGATCAAATACATTTTGATAGTCAAAACTAATGATAGTGCTATCTTTCATTTTTCCTATTTTGACCTCGGTGGTTTTGGGGTAGAGTGCTCACCTTGGGCTTCTATGTTCGTGGGTTCAAACCCAGCCGGAGTCAACAGATTTTATTTGAGTGATATGAATTTGTAGCACAACTTCCTTCGGAGGGGGAGTAAATCCATCATTCCCATGTCAAGTGTGACAATTTAGAAGAATCTCAGAAGGTATGTGAACGTACCTTTCTCGGAAAATATCGGTAGGCCCTTTCACTCTCGCTCATAGAAATTCTCGTGTGCTGATATAATTAGTCAGTCCAGTAATTCACGTTAATTACCTCAAATGAAATATATATATTTTCTAATATACTGTATTTTTGATATAAATTAAAACTAATATATACACTCAAACATTTCAGTCACCAACATAATCATCGTCTTCTCAACCTATATGAAATGAGCATTAACTGGTACATTTGATGTCGAATTATTTACTTTCCTTGGAGTAGGTTCTAGGAAGTCTTCCCTAACGGAAAGATAAATATTTTACGGAGGCTAATGCAAAAGTTTACTAATGACTTGACTCGCAAGCCAACTTTGATTTTAAACTCTGACAGGAGACACGGTGGAGTATGCTGTGTACATCTGTAATTTAAATAATCTATGAGTTTGTTAAAATATGTTTTAGGGCCTATAATAACGTATCACAATTATTACAAAGTTTATCAGACATCCTTAATAAAACAAGAAAATTGCTTTTTTATTATTCTCTCATTAGTACAGAACTTAATATAACAAGGATAATTAATAATTAATCTTATTAATTAATTTTATACAGTTTCCAACACATTAAAGGTTATTTATTTCCTTGAATTTTACTTTTAGTTTGCTCCAAACTTTTCTTATCTCCTCTGTTTTCCGTATCTCTTGAAGACTAACATTTACACTCCACCAGAAGTCAAACTAAAGTCTCTGAGAAAGCGTTGGTCGCCCTCTGAGGCACAACGACTCGACGCTTCTGGCCAGGGCAAGGATATTAAAATAAATCAAAACCTTGTGTAAAAGGAGCTAAAGGGGTAATAATATTAATAATACGGCAGAAAAGTAGTTCATAAAAATAGTTGCTGGATCTAATCCCATGTAGTGCAACTCTATACCTCAATCAGTACACGTTTGCCTTCTGAGATAAGGATCCTGGGATAGATTCCCGACATGGCCGAAAAATATATTATTGGTGAAAAGTGGGTTTCTTCTTTCCCTGTGAAGAATTAACGGCCAGGACTGCAGTTGTGTGTATATATATATAATTAGCACCGCGTCTTACTACCCGTTCCGATTATATGCTCAAGTACTACTTACGCTAATGGGTTAATGGGCAGGTTGAATATAGAGAAAGTGAACCACATTTGCGTGGAAGGAGAGTGGAAAACCATTTAGGAACCCCTTCTCCCCCATTTCACCCGAGTGAGATTTGAACCTCGATCTCTTGGTCCTCGGCAGTCTAGTTCAACATGAAAGCAACGCGTTAGTTAGCTAAACTACGCCACCGAGGCAAGTTGAGTTTGATATATTTAAGTTATTTTATAAGTCGTGTGCTGATAATCAGTCGGTTAAGAAATTGCACGTTAAATATCTATAATAATAATAATAATAATAATAATAATACTTACATGTATTTGTACGTCGTATAATCAGTTTTACGGATGTTTCTTTTGACGAAAAAAAGTATTAATATCGATTAAATTCTCGTAAAGCTATATTTTGTCGATGTTGACTGGAGAAATAGATGATATTTTTTTAAACATACTGGAGTGTTGAGGCATGTCACAGAAGTAAAGAAGTTGTTTCCTATTTTAAAATAGGGTATATGCCAAAATGTGGGGGAAGGGTATCAACATTATTATAGACGATTCTCTTTTAAGGGGTTTGACAAATAACTTCATATACCCCAACCAGGTTTGATGCCCCAGCCTTAAAAGAACATTTCAATCCAATGTTCAGCCAACCTATCCACTACACAAATATTTACTAAACTGAAACGGGAATATAAGATTATATTGCAATAAGAATGCTAGATTTATTTTTTATACTTAAAAACTGCCTTTAAATGGCATAATAAATACAATATTAAAATAATTTATGTAAACATAATTAAATCTTAAGTAGGCCGTTATCTCTATATTGCAGACGTTCTGGTGGCTCAAAATATTTAAATAGTAGTTTGTCATTTCAAAATATGATTTCCCCCAAAACTAAATTGAAATATACCAATAGTGCTCCGTACCAGAAGCCAAAATTATATTTTGAGCTGAATGAACAAAAAAAAGTGTAGATGTAAAACTAACTCTCTTCAAAATGTTTAAGGCAAATTTCCACAACTCTGATATTAAGGAGAAGGATAAAAATGTAGACCAACACTTCCTTAAGGTGGGGTGGAGGGGGCGTGGGCAAAGATATTCATTTTACATTAATTAATTTTTAGCCAAAATGTATCAAATTTTGCTTCAGTTGATTTATCTGGTTTAATTATCTAAACATAGTAATAAAATAATTTTTTTTAATAAAATGTAATGGATATTGCGTAATTTGACCAGTTCTCTTCATTTAAAAGATTTCTGGTCAAATGGCGCTATGCATATGATAATTACTCAACACCAGTTGAGATTTAAATATGTATAAAATTAAACTAAATGTATTTACTGAGGCAATATTTTATGCATTTTAGCTAAAGAAATTTTTTAGATCATAAAATCTGAAAAAATATATTTTTTCCCCCTTTTTAATTTACATCCATTACTGTGTCCAGCCTGTGGCCTGGGTCAGTTTTTTATTCAAGTCATACATTTTCCACTACCGGCTTGATAGGCCTGTCGTAGCTTCATATGCTTTATAATCTAACTTAATACTAGGACAGGCACAACATCCAGTCCCCAGGCGTTAAATCATCACTGTGAAAGGGTAAACTCAATATGATAAATATTTCGGTAGTGACGGGAATCTAACCCGGGTCTCTTAGTTCAGTAGACAGACACGCTACCGACTGAGCTAAGGTGTCGGATTATTATTCTCTTTTTATAACCGCTTAAATAAACATTGTAATTTGTTTTTGCAGTCACAATATGAGATTCTTAATTTTTTTTAGGATTAATTTCTTGGTTTTTAAAAGTAATAGCTGCATTCTTTTAGTAAATATCGAAGTGTGAGTATTTTTTACCTTCAGGAAGGCGGCGCACTTAGTCCACGGCCCTCTGAACGCGCAGTTAGTTAAGTAACTCATTCACGTTTTGACGGTCCTAGCACGGATGAAAATTTACAGAGCTGTAAAGAAGGGTCGTAACTCTCTAAAACAAGTTTTAATTAAAAAAATTATAGTTTATGACACTTGGTACAAGTAGTCCACCTTGTTTAGAACTACCGCATGAAAGAGCGTTGTTTGTAATGAAGTGTTTTGTGACCGAAAGGGGGTTGTAAGTCCGTAATAGTAAACTTCCTTATTTAAGTTGCTACCCCTAGCGAAGTTGGAAATATTGCGTGTTATGCTTTGCTCCCGGGTCACATCAACAATTGACAGAGATGCTGTCGCAAAAAAATAAAATAATAAAGATAGAGATTAACTTTTGTGAAAATAAAAGGCTCGCTTTTAATCCTAGCTCCCCTTTTTTAAATTGCTAGAGTATTTTAAAATATAACCATTAACCTAAAGCCACAATGAGATACATTGTTGAAATATAGTTTGAAAAGTCTATAAAAATATATCTATCACGTTTAAAGAAGATAAGTTCAAATGAATATGTTTTGACGATATATTTTTTTCGGGTTGTGTTGATATAATTATAATTTGTAGAGTTTATAAAAGTATCACGTTTAAAGAAGATAAATTCAAATTAATATGTTTTTAAGATATTGTTTGGTTTTTTTCGCTTCTTAATAGCTTTTTGCGTTATTCGCCTATTTTACACTAATGGGGTACGGATATGTATCGTAGGACTTATGAGAAATGTACCCACATTTTCGGGGAGTAAACATAGTGGAAAATCATTTAAGATAGAACATCCTTTGTACACTAGACCGAGATTATAGCCCTGACCTTCACTCACAAGTAAACCAGCCAATGTTGATGACCTAACCTGCGTGCCCACCGATTGTGTATCTTAATTCAAGATATATGGTGATTTACTCAATCCAAAACTATCTTACCAGTCACAACCAAGCAAAAGATTATTTAATTTTTTTTTTTTTTGGCATTCAAACCGAACG
>CABFWB010000199.1:365376-398393 GCA_902151455.1 Timema bartmani
CCCCCCCCCCCCTTTCCACGTCTTACCATCCTTCCTGACTAGAATCTCTCAGTTATGACAATTGGGTAGGGATGGAAAAGGCAGGATTTCGAGGAAACTTACTTGCAAATGTGTGGAATGAGTTTTAAAAGCAACTTAAAGGAAAGAAGAAAAAAATGCAATACCTCCATACAGGACTAGAACCCTGATCTCTCCATCATCGAGTTTGACGTTCAGTCCACGTGCTCACAGGTGTGGGTTGTAATACATTGTTGACGTAAAAAATCTGATATCACTGTTTTAATATATTTTAAAATTCATCCGTATTACTAACCGTCCATGGTATTTTCAAATTTTACATACGGGATAAGGAGGAGAAAAGTAAACTTTGAAGGAAAGGTACCCTTATTTTTGCTGAGGTAAATTGGAAAACCGTTTAGGGAAAATTCCCACCTATGTTATCTTGGATGGGATTCGATTCCCGAACTCCTCGTCTCTGGAGAACTAGACGAGTATTGGCACCTTATTCCACCTGCACACCGATGAGGATAGTCCTTTGTTGCGTGTTCATATTCCGTCTCCATTTCATCCGTCGCTAAGTTTTGAAATAAAAAATCTTTCCTCCGTCTGAGTTCACAGCGCGAGTTTAGTGTGAGGTGGGTCTGAAGCCATCAAAATGGTAGGGTGGAGGAGGGGGTGTGGAGTATGCTTGAGGTTGAATCTAATAATCGCTAATTACAGAGGCGTGCTAAATTCTTGGTAAATTATATTTTGATTTTATACAGAAATGAATGTAACAATAACGAATCGTATCCAGGTGAAAAGTCACCTATGTCAACTTTCTTGTTTTTACAAGTAACAGGGTTTTGTGTAAATCCCAGCGTAATATTTGAGTAATTTTTTGTTGAGATTTCGGTGCCAATCTTCAGCCCAAGCCCTCGTTATTTTTAAATACCTCTACCCACTACCTTATTTCATAAGGATCCCAGTTATAATAGCTTCCATAAGTTCACCGACTAACATAAATCATATGTAAGTTGAAGCTTTGCAAATTACATTTTGTAAACGTGAATATGAAAATTCTTGAGGTTTGTATTTTAAAAAAAGTTAAAATTGGTTTGGTATATATCTCAAGATATTGCTGTCAAAATAAATTGATGTCTGAAATTGTGACTTTCCCTTTGAATTTATCTGAAAATTGGAGTTTCTTTTAGGCATACCCTCAATGTATTTATAGGCTTTCATTTAAAAAATAATAACTTGTCACTTGGCTAGAATCGTAGGGGCTCCCGGCTGGCATCATGGGTATTTTTCAACAAAAGGGTAACCCTCCCAATGATCACTAGGATCAGTTAGACTCGGCTTAAATTAGGTTAAGAGTTTCTACTGGTTCTATATCCTCAAATTCACTATAAGAAAGAAATTTCTACCTGAATTCATCCCATTTCTTGCACTCAAATATTTGTGGGGTAGACAGACACACGTAGACATGATTCTTATTTGTATTATCTCGTGCACTTGTTTTTAACATCTCGCGTACTGAACCAAAAAGAAAGAATTGCTCACGACTGTGAATCGCTCGCGACTTTTTTCCATCCCTCTCCCCCTCTTCACTCGTGAACTAGGGTGGGTCCACGTCACTGTGTCATCTTAAACCACTCTTCCCCTCCTTTAAACCAGTCCACGTCTAGCCTATCCCAACCCAACCCAACCTAACCTAGTAAATTAGTTAGTTAATTTGAAAGTATGTGCTATGGAGGTTGTTCCCACTTCAAAGAGGGTGGAAAAGTTGCTAGCAGAAAAGTTGCTAGCGATTCAAAATCGTAAGATTTTTTTTTCTCTTCAGTACATGAAATGGGATCCAAAAAAATGTTTACTTAATAATAACGCCTGAATATTTGAGTGCATGAAATGGGACAGATTCAGGTAGAAATTCCCTAGTGCACGAGATGGGAGGTCACAACGAGTGATGTAGCCCAGTACAGACACGCATAAATAAATAAATGAATTTTTTTTAAATTAATATAAACATTGTTTGATTATAATTTCGGGAGTAATAATAAGTCCAACGTATTCGCTTCTAGTTATAAATAGATGGATCTAAAGTTGATAATTCACTTTATTAACATATCTGACTGTTCGTGAAAAAAAAAGTATGTATCGTGTTTTTAACATTTCAAACAATTTTAGCATAAGCACTGTCAAACGTGGAAAAAGGCGTCACTCTCTACCTGTCTGGGTTTTCGGTGATAGAGAGGTCAGTTTCTAAATTCCAACGAAGTTTTTTAATGTTTTATTTTTAGTTTTCCACTCTCTTTCTAAGCAATTGCCAGTGTAATTCATATGAACTCTACCTTCCTAATTCCTATCCCACTCTGGATAGTCCGAGTGGGTAATGAGAATTTAATCCCTTAAAATAAAAGTAAAAACTAAATAAAACAGATATTAAATATTTTGTTATAACCGTTCATATTTTAACTCAGTAACAAAAGGTCACAGTTGTAAAGGCATGTGCTTTGTTGGCCAAAAAAAAATACACCAAATATATGGATTTTAACATTTACAACTCAACTCATTCATATAGATAGGCTGTTCGGAAACTCATAGCCCAAACTGCACATATAACTTGTTTGAACAAAAAGAATTACAAAATCCCTATACACTTCCATCCGGAAACATACGCTAATTCCATTAAATTGGGTTCAAAGTTTCGGCGTGTGGCGCCGGGATAGCAAAGCTGTTTAAGCATGCGTGTACGGCAAGGAGTTAGGCGCGCGGTACTGTACAATTATGGCAAGCACTTTCTGTGATGTATGACCGTTAATGATAATACTCAGAACATATTCGCATATCTAGATAGACTGGTGTGTTGCTTACTATTAATTGTGGTGTGTTCTGCTGCCGTGCTCAAAGATGTCGAGGTGTGCAGTGCCGTGCGCCTAACTCATATGCAACCTGTTGTACATTCATGCTTGAACAGCTTTGCTATCCCGGCGCTGGACGCAGTAACCTTGGTCACAATTTAATGGTATTAGCATAGCATTCCGGGTTTAAGTGTATAGGGATTTTGTATTACTTTTGGTTCAAACAAGCAATATGTGCAGTTTGGACTATAATTTTCCGAACACCCTGTATAGATACTGCTATGTTAATTTTATTATCATCAAAACTTGGCCAATTAATTTGGGTTTGATCGAATTACTCCCATAAAAATTATCGCATGAAAGATGGCAAGTACCCTTTAAAAAATGCAGGTGTCGTAAGATTATAATTGTGTAACGATTCTCCACTGCTTTAAGAACAAAAATCTATAATAAATTAAATTTCCTCTAATTGTGTACTTTTATATCCATGAATAAACGATAAAGTCTATGTGCATACTACTCGGTAGTCCAAACCACAACAGAGCCCATGAGGGTTATTTTTATACTTTGTGGTTTAAAATCTTTTATGTAATTGAATACCGATGCACTATATTAAAATTTACTACTATAATTATTTTCTTCATTACAAATAATTGAAACAATCATTTATAAAAGGCCATAATTCCACAAATTTAAATTTTATAGGAAAGAAAAAATATATGTTGGAGCTTGTAGCTCCGGAAATATGGCCTTCCGAAAGGAATTATAGCATATATAATACACAGGACTATTCAGATCTTTAGTGAAAAAATTATACACGTTGTAGGGGGTTACAAGACACGTATTTACACGTAAAGAACTTGGGGTCAGTGACGTCAAATGGCGGCGCAGTATGCACCTGAGGGGAGGGTGGGTAGGCAACAGATGCAGCGCGCCACACAAACCAACACAGGCATACCCACTACTCCCTTTCCTAACACACGTGTTGGCTTCAGCCTATCAGAAATTCCTTACGAGTAAATGTAGGTCAATTTAATGCCTTTTACTAGTCTTATTTACACCACACTCCACTTGCTATGCGCTGAAGTTTGATGAGTTGCCTACATCCCAGATGCACATAGCGCCAACTTTACCGTCTCGTAGCGTCACCATTTATACCATTTGGCGTTGGCAATCCCGAAGTTATTGAGTGTAAATACTTGTCTTGTCACCCCCTACAACCGGTATAATTTTTTACTTAGATATCTGAGTAACCCTGTTTAGAAGGCTTGTAAAAGAAGAGTTTTCTCAAGAAATATGCACCTTTTATAGTAGTAATCAAGAATTTAAAAAAGTTAATTTTTGTAAAAAGTGCACACATGATTTTTTTCTAAATGACAATTTAAATGTATGGTGATATAAGCACGTACAATCAATGAAATTACTAAATAAATTGTATGCCGCATTCGCACATATTTTATCAAATATTATATTGTAAGTAGGAACAAAATGTATATCAACAAACCAATCCTAAATAATCTTTACTAAAAAAATAGTTTTTATGATCAAATGAAACTCTATTTAGATATAGTTTCCAAACAAATTTTTTTCAACTTTTTTACAATCGGAAATAATCATGAATTAACCCCAAATAAGTTTGTTTTGAGAAAAACAATCAATCAATCTTATTCAACATGTAAAAAACTCATCAGATATCCATTTTAAACAAAAAATTTAGTCATCTTTGAAAAAATTTGCTTTTAAAAGATTAGTAAGCCACCACTTATTTTTTGTTTATGAATATAAATCATGATTTTACTACGAGTGGCCGACCGACATTGTGCTACTATTGTTTCTTCGCACGCTTGCGTTATTCTTTGTCGTAATGATCGAAGGTCATAAACAGGCACTTCCCATTCCACCTCCAGAGCTCGCCATACAAAAAAAATATTTAATGGGGTTAAATCAGGTGAGCCCAGAGTTCAAACCACCGGTCCAACACGGCTGATCCATCTTCCAAGAAAATTAATATTAAGTCATTGTCTAGGATCTCTGCAAAACGTGTTTTTATTTAGTTTTTTGTTGTTTGAGCGAAAAATATGCTAAAACGAGTAAATCTCCAAAAGACATTCTGAGTTAGTTTTTTGATCCACTACCACTTCCCAAAGTTTAGTCGTTTAAACCGGGAACATCCTGTATATGCAAATGTAAAAAATATAATATTTTGAAAAGAGAGTTTGACTTGGTAAATCTTTTAGGTTGATTCTACAAAACTTGGTTTAAAAAATCTGGATAACAGGTTTTGGCGATTGAAAGAAAAATGACGATAAAATTAGGACATTTTTACAAATTATATAGAACATAACATGTAACGTTTTCTTGTTTCCAACATAAGAATATAAAATTGGATCATAAATTCTACAATAAATGAGAGAGAGAATATATATATATATATATATTACCTATTAAAACGAGTTTAAAGCGTATAGAATATAGACAGACTTCCAAGGAATGAAATCTGTTTGCAAGGTTGTGCATAGAAAGTAATGTTTTTATGAGGCTCTTCAGATCGATTTGGCTCCAGGGAAATCGTAATAATGCGTTCAGGCTCAACCCCCCCAAGATAAGGCAGAAATTCTACACACGCAAACTAAGCTGTACAGTCATCGTCAAGATATAATCACCAGACATGAGTCTCATCAAGTGGTTCAAATCTACATATGAAACATATTAACCCCGACAAGAGACAATATACAGACCTTCATGGTTTAACTGTTTGGATGTATTTAGCAGGCTGAAACAAATGTACTATTTAGAATTGGAGAAAATAGGGGTACGTGAAGCTTCGAAACTTCGAAACAAACATCAGCTTCAACTTAACTTCGAAACATCGTCAGTAAAAATATTGACAGCTAAAATACTTTATTTATGTTCAGTTATTGCCATCCTGAGATGTTTTGTTCGTTATAAATTAATGTTTATATGAAAAAATCTAAAGAAACTGAATTGCATGTTGTGATGATAGCCTTGATTTGTCAAAGTAATACGAAATATTACAAACAAATGTGCGATAAAATATTTTCCAAGTAATTTTAGCGCATGAAATAAGAACCACAATATAATATTTTTTCAAGCATAAAACAAATAAAAGAAAAATATTCGAACTTCAATTCTTCTTCAAGAATATTTTATATTTTATATTCGATTCGAATTAGCTTAGAATTGAAAAGTGGACTTTGTACACCCCTAATATAAAGTTTAGGGTTTTTTAAAAAATAATGCTCTTATCGACATAATATAATTTCCTAATATGTGTGTGTCTTTCCACGCCCTCCAGAAGCCCTTAAATCAAGTGATTCCCAACTAGTGGTCCGTGAGTCAAAGTGCCCACCCAAAAACAAGAAAAATTTGAGATACAACTGGCCTATCTTGTGGATATTTTCTCCCATTTTAATCACCTATATTTGCAGCTACAGGGTTCTGGAAATTAAAAGTTGGAAGGTGTCGCCAACATTTTTGTGTTTGAAGACAAACTTCGCGCATTTTTGTGCAAAATTAATCTGTGGATCGAAAAAGTTCAAAAGAAATACTATTCAGCATTTCCGACGTTGAAAGCCCTTGCTGACGATAAAAAATACGCTACCCTCACATATGAGGTCCAACATAACGTGTTGTGTCACTTACAAACACTCAAGGACGAATTCACAAGTTATTTCCCAGAATATAGCATAAATAAAAGTGAATTCATTAAGAAACTAATTTGAAATCCTTTCACTGTCAAGCCCAAGGGTCTTCCTGATGAAATCCAAGAAGAGGTGATCTAACTTCAAAACGATAGTAACTTCAGGGATTCGTTTGAATCTGGTGTAAACATGGAAGAGTTGTGGTGTAAGCAGGCGGTATCTTACCCAAATATTCGATGAGCCGCCCTTTCGGCATTTGATGGTCTTTTTGACTACCTTTTTGTGTGAACAGGGATTCTTTACTTTACTTTTAATCAAAAAGAAGCAAAGGAATCGGCTGGACGCAAGCAATGACATGAGATTAGCTTTGAGCGAGAGTATAAAACCAATAATTTCTCAGTTGGTGAAACAAATTCAAGCTCAAAAATCAGACTGAAAATCTTAATAAATACAGTGATTTAAATTTACTTTTTATTTTATCTAACATTTAATATGTTTTTCAAACATATTTTCTTATCAAAAAAGTATTGTAAAAATTTGTTATTTTTAGTAATACTAATATAATAATAATAATAATAATAATATTTTCACTTAGTTTCCTGAAGTTCCTAGGCTAGGGGAAGGATGTTGACCGGGGGTAGGGGTTGGGAAGGAGAGTGGTCTGCGCTTTATTCACTTTTCGACTGAGTGGTTCGCGGCCACAAACCACTGCTCTAGATGAACTAGAAAGCTGAAACTATACATACTTAGACCTATAGTATATACCAGGTAATTATACATTTTTTAGACCAAAGGAGCTCTTTTACCATAAAAAAATATATTATGGAGCTCTCACACAATTTCTAACATTAATAGACCTATTATGAACATTCAATAACGACAATTAAATTTTACAAGTATAAAACAAATGGAGAAACATCACATGTTCTTTCTGCGCCTTTGGCAAATGTCCTTCATATTTGAAAAAAAGTAGGCCATTCTAATTACCGATGCTATTTTACAGTGTGACAAACCAATAAAAAATGTTTTAAAATCACCTCAGGGGGGCTGAGATAATTATGGCCCAAGGGTTCCATAAAGCGTAGTTTAAAAAAACGTTAATATAGTCCACAGCCTAACGGAGCAGGATTTTCGATTCTCGATTTATCTATTACTATTTTTTTGTCTGATTGAATTTTTTAAAAGCCTTTCATTAATTAAAATAACGGTTTGACTAAGACATTTTAAAAAGGTAGACTACGGAGAGTGAGAGAAACAGTTCAACTAGATAATATCACCTTTCACCCATTTGTGGTGCGTTTTTTCAACTTATATAAAATACAACTCACATACTAATTATTCAAGTTTAGTTCACGTGTCGCCGACAGGCTTATTATATTAGTCCTGTATATTTAAGGTGGTGTGGAAGGGAACGTTAAGGTTAATATTTGCTTTACATCTATTGCTGTTCCCAGCCGGGTGGCCTGGGCTAGTTTTTTATTCAAGACATATATTTTCCACTACCGGTTGGCTAGCTAGGCCTGTCGTAACTTCATATTACCTATAACCTAACTTAAAACTAGGACACGCTCACCATCCAGTCCACGGCCGTTAATTTATCACTTTGAAAGGGTAAAACCACATTTCACTAATGATAAATATTCGGCCATGCTGGGAATCGAACCCGGGACCCTTAGCTCAGTAAGCAGACAAGCTACCGGTGTCAAATATTTAAGTTCAATATATTTTCAGTTATTAGAGCAAAAAAAAACATTTTGCCCATATTAAACCATTGCTTCAATAGATACATTTAGTTTAACTTTATAGATATTATATTAACCTCAAAAGTGTTTGAATATCTGTCATGAGCATCTTTGAATCCGACCAGAAACTTTTTAAATGAAGAGAAAATGTTTATGTTCAAATGTTACTATCCTCATGACATATATTTTTTTTAAATTGGGATTAATTTGTGGAAAATTAGAATAAACCACTTAATTATTTTGAACAAATAACTTATCAGAAGATAAATTACATTTTTACCGTAGTTATTTTTTAAGGTGCCTGACACAAAACATACCAGTAAGCTCTTAAGACAAGAGGTCACAGAAAATTAAGATTCCCCCTCATCTGCTTTGGCAGCCCGCTAAAATTATGTATAGAATCCTCTTTAATTCAAACTAGTCCCTACGAGATAGTAGATCACAGTTCAAATCTAAGAGCTATAAACCCAATAGTTTCTCGGATTGAATGTTTTATTATAAAATGTGCTTAAATCCAACTGAAATATTAGAATAGATTATTTATATTTTTAATTATTTTAGCACCACTTTTCACTACCCGTCCAGGTTATAGGTTTATTTACTAACTACTCGAATGTGGTAGGGATGAGGAAGATTGAATTTAGAGGAAGTGTGCCCGCACTTGTGAAGAGGTAGAATAGAAAACCATTTAGGAAAAGCCACCTAAAGCACACCCGACCGGGATTTGAAACTCAATCTCTCCGTCATCGACAGTCCAGTCTATTACAAGTTTGACGCCTAAAAACATGCAGGCATCGAAGTGGGTCTTTTTTTTATTGAGTTCGATAGAAAAGATAAGTAAGGTCAATAATACGTGTCCATATAATGATTATATATTAAATATTACGAGATTTGCAAGTTTATAATTCAAGTAAAATAATGGATTGATGCTAACTTACTTAAAAAGTTATTCATAGGTTTTCCTTCTAAACACGAATTTTGAATTAAATTCCATCGAATTCTAATCTAGGTTCTATTTGAACTTTAAATTTCGAATCCAATACCAGTCCTTAGAAATATTAATATTTGTAATTTCAAATAGAATATGAATCCTTAACAAGATTCAGAATCTAATTCAAAACTACAAAAATTTACACAGGCTTAAAATCTATAAAACAACAGTAGTAAAATAGTAAAATGTTATCAATTTTGGCTGTAAATATATGTATATATATTTATTCTAAAAGGCCCTTACTATGAAAATTGAACTGTATAATATAATTTGGGATGGCGGAATGATTAGAACAGACAGTAGAATTTTGGTAGGGATTATCCATTTAGAAAATACAAACATATTTTACTGCTGTCCACATTGATACTATTTTACTATTTTATTCTTAGTATTATTTCATATACATTGATATTATCTTTGGACATTGACAGCTGTAGATCACATGACTTTGCCTATATATACAGTAGCTATATGAAAACGGTTTTAATAGCTTTTACAACTGTCAAAAAAATTCCTTACTGTATGAATCAAATTGTACTGTATATTTAATTATTGACATTGCTAAAATGGAATTATATATTATTATTTCATCGGCGTTGATATCATCTGCCAAAAGTGGCAAGACACAGAAAATGTGATTTTTACGTGTGAATTTATAGGCAAATAAATAATAATTAAATAGCCAAAGCTATTATTTATGCTTTTAGTGGGGATTACTCCATCTAGCTATCATATTCTGAAAATTGAAAAATGACACCTGGACACGGGTTCGATTCCCGTGTCTAGGTGTCATTTTTCAATTTTTAGAATATGATAAATAAATAATAGCTGTATGCTTTGATTATTCCCTCAGTCATAATAATTTGAATCTACCCGTATTATATTTTCTGAAATCCACCCGTGTATGAAATTACATTTTTTTTAAATTCAAGAAATAAAATTTTCATCATGATAGTGTTTTTCGCAATAGGGTCTTCTTATGTGAAAGTATTTCGAAACCTAAGCTTTCATAGTCTAGCACTGGCTCCATTAATATATTACTCTTATAAGTTATCCGATCTTTAATAATATTTCTGGCAATATCATATAAATTCCTTCACAACCCTACAACGAGGCAGCCGTATTACTAAATTTAAATTAATAACAATAATATAAATAATAGTCCTAATATGGCTATACTAGAGAAGTTCAAATTTCCTCTTACTATTGCGCCAAACTAAAATTATTGACATTTAAATTAGTTAAGATTGAAACCAAACTAATGATTTAAGTTACATAAAAAAAAAGGAAAAATAAATTATGTGACAAACCAAGAGTTACAAACAGTTAAATACAAATATTATGACGTAACATACGGATACTGTAACATTTTGTTAAATATTTGCTATTATTAATGCATTTATTAATTTTTAATGAAAACTAAGAACATATAGAAAATAATTGATCCTACTCGAGCTAATCATTTTCCACATAAGCCACATCGGTGGGAAATTTTACTAAACGTCAAACTCGTCTAGTATGTATCGTCTATGACGGGGAGGCTGGGTTTGAATCCCGACGGGTGTATAAAGGAACATTTTTCCTAAATGGTTCCCCACGTTTCTTTCTTTTAAATCCTGGATTACTCGTTCTTTTCCTATTACTTATTTACTCTATGGCATTAGGATCTCGAAATTTCATTGCTGCACTTACAAAAGTACGCCACCTATTCCTATCTTGAGCTAGTTCTATCCATTCCACCTCATTATACCCTACTCCTATCTTGAGCTAGTTCTATCCAGTCCACCTCATTACACCTTATCGATTTCAGACCCATTCTAATGTAATCCTCTCGGCTGTCTCTAGGTCTTCCCAATGGTCTCTTCCCATTGGGTTTACCAGTCAATATCCTGAACACGGTTATAGATTCTTCTATTTGCTCTGCATGTCCTGCCCACCGTTACCTGGGAGATTTGGTTATCCTAACAATTTCTGATGATGAGAACAAGGTATGCAACTCAGCATAATAATTTCCCTATTAGTGGGATTGAATGCGGATATCCCAAACGAGTAGTAAAACATCGTGTAAAAAATAATGAAAAAATCGATCATAGCCCAAATTACCTTTACACGAATAGAGATAAAAATATTTTGTTCACAGCCGGGAGCGGATTTAGGTATTCAGTGCACCTACGTGATTGATTTCACTCTCCCCGCCTCCCCTCTTTCCGCCGCTCACAGTTCCGCTTCCCCTCCACCGGTGCATCAAGTAACGACACCCGATAAATGGGATAGCGGTTATTTAAATCCCATCATTAATTGTATTAATTTATTTAACCCGTTTGACGCTTCAAGAGAGTTGTAGACAGCTCAGCGCGCATGTCGGAATGTGGCGCCTGTCCATGGTGACCTTCAGAGAACAACTATAGTAAGATTATGGTAAAAAGGCACTTTTAGAAAACACTAACATATTTTTTATCAACATTAATAATATTTTACAATATTATTAATCTTATTATATAGGTTTTTATAGTATCTATCAAAAGTGGCAGCTGCATATTCTATGATTTGACGTATGAATACGTGAAATTTGATCTAGTAACTTCCTTAGCATCCACTTCGGTGGCCACATGGTCTAAGGCATCACTATCGCAATAGTTTGTACTGCCAATGAAGGGGAGATTGGGGTTCGAATACCGGTAGGATGTACTGAGTTTGTTTTTTTCTTGAATGGTTTCACACTCTTCCTCCACGCAAATGTGGATGCATTTCCTCTAAATTCAACCTTCTTTATCCATAACACACTAGCATGATTTTTTTATAAGCATATAACCCAGATGGGTAATAAAACCTGGGGCTAAAAAATTTCTGACGATCACATAAGACCCTTCCTATGAAAATGGTACTTTATTATTATTATTATTATTATTATTATTATTATTATTAGCACCGCGTCTTACTACCCGTTCCGGTTATACGCACTTACGCTAATGTGTAATGGTAGGGTGACTGTGAGATGAAATGGAGGACCTACAGTTTAACGTGGGATCCGAACCATGGTGGAGGCCTGGCATTCCACACATTCACAAGTTGTGATTAATACACGTCTTTTCAGGGGTGAAGGAAGGGTTTGGCAATCAGATAAATCTGTGCCGGGACCGAAGATTGAACCCCGGACCCCCAGCACAGAAGTCTGACACCTTATCCCTAGACCACCAGGTCACCTGTAATGGTACTGTAAGTAGCGGTTTCTGATTGGTACTTGCCTCTTGATAGGTCAAGGCAACTGGTCAGGATTAAATCCAAGCATCCCGAGATAGTCAGGCACACTATCCGTGTGATGAACTTTCCCGCCATCCTGGGTGTGGATATGAGAGACGGGTGTCTTATGGGCCGATCAACCGGGGAATATTTAAAAACAGAATTTCTAACTTTCTTATTCCACCGTGTCTTACTACCCGTTTGGGTTATACACATATATTATAATAACTCTGGTGTGATAAGGAGGATGAAGGTTTAATTAATAAGAGACACACCTTACCTTACGTGGAGAGAGCTTGGAAAACCATTTAGGAATAACCAATCTCAGTACATCCGACCGGGATTTGAACTCAGATCTCACCGTTATCGAATATCCAGTCTATTGTGAGAGTGACGTCTTTCATTGAATTCACTAAGCTTTTTTTTACTAGTGTTATTTTTATTTCATTGTAATGTTTTTAACGTAATAAAATAATTAAGATAATTTTAATTATATTGTCCTCTAATAAATATTCCAGGTTATCGTCCTAAGGTGTGACGTTTGGTTCGAGCTATACTATCTGTCTATCCGTGGAGTGACATGAACCCTTAAGGTCCCCACTTACTTGAAGGGATATATCATCATAGTAGAATATTTCATATGATAATTGTAGTTCTGAAGCTAAACAAACTACTAAAACAATCTTAAATTATCCTAACATATTTTGTTGTGAGACTGTTAAAAACCTAATTAATTTGTTTGAGGAAGGCTAGTTCTATGTTTATCACCATTTAACCCATAACTACAAAATCTCGGGTAGAATTTTAAAGTGTGTTTCTCTTTTTAAATATAAAACGTAAGAAAATATGGTTTTTAAATAAATAGGGACAGGTTGTTGATATATTTCGCATTTGTTTTCACGTGAGCCATATTTTTTTTAAATAATAGACAGCTTTTTAATAACACCTGATTTCTGAGAGTCTTTAAACCACCTCAATTCGCATGTAGATGTCCCCCTTAAAAGAGATCCTCTCACTCACCGGATAACACCAACCTTTGGTACGCGGTAACGTCGCATCGTGGTGCTGTTTTCTGTCTTATAAATTTAAAAAAATCAGTTTAATTCAAACTGGTGTAAATGTTTTTACCATATTTTTTAAAATTAAATTAAAAAATAAATATTTTAAAAGGCAAGAAACTATTACACTGATGTTAATTTCTCTGATGTCAAGTAAATAATGAGGGAAACCGTACTTTGATGCGTTTACTGATTTGAGAATGATCTTGAATTTAATATCCCGGTTAAGAAGCTGAGAGATTAGCTTTCTCGTTGGTATCCTCACAAACTTTACTTAACCCCATATAAAATCATGTGTAGGTTCGAGTGCTCCTGATAAAGTAGAAACTTGTTAGGAAAGATTTAGTTTCCTGGTACCAAGAGTCTTAAGGTGGGATGGTAGAGAAGGAGATATAAAGGACGTATTTTTTGCAGTTTTTATAGAAAAATGTTTTTCTAGCTAAAATAAATCAAGTAATTTGCCAGTAGAAAAATATAATTAAATTTCCTACACATGGGGTGACCTCAACAGCTCTTGAATATCCGTCAAGGGTGTCCTATAATTTAATGACAACAATTTCTTTTAATTTAAAAAGGTTTCTAGTCTGATGCCGCTATGCTTATGACAGATATTAAACAACTGTTGCTATCACCACGCGAAGAAAAATAAACCCTTTGTTTCTACTGGAGTAATATCTGATTTATTTTGGACAAAAAAATATTGTTTGCTATAAAAATAGCAAAAATACTTTACTTTACTCGCATCCCTTTCCATCCCGCCTTAAGTCTGGGTTGAAAGCTTGAAATAACTCAATCAAGTTGTTTCGCAATGTGATTTGTTCGATTTACTCTTCTTCTTTTCTTTGTTTGGTAAAATTATGATTATTATAATTTTTATTCAAACATGGTTTTATTCACTTTGTTCTCATTGAAAAATACCTTTCGTATTTTTTTTAAAAAATATTTTTTGTAAACTAAAAAAGAAGCTTCATACTTTATATCGAATTAAATTTTCTGATCTCTTATAAAAAAAACTCATCTCTGTACAAATTGTTTTTGTTTTGCTTTTTTCACAAAAAGCCAAAAACTACTTACACAACTTACGCTGAAAAGAAGAGGCTCTTTTTTTATTTATTTTTTCTAAAAAAAAACCTTAGATTGTTTGTAGCCACCTTGTGGCTGATAAATGTGCATCTCATGTTAAAAGAAGCAAGACCCTCCACCCCCCCCTTGCCCTCAACCCAGCGGCCCCCACGCGGTTCCAAAATGAAATTATTACCCTCCCCTCTTTGGCAAAGTTCAGCCGCTTTCTCACACCAGCGTGTTATCCAACACACACATATCTCCTACTTGCCTTCTTTAAGGCCTCAACACCGAGTAGAAATGGATCACAAGACCAATCTGTCACACCCAAGGAAAAGTGTTTTAAATCACCGTTACATATTATTTCGATGGTTTCAAGTATTATCACGAACTTCCAGAAGCATTATCAGCTTATCGTCTGCTTAATGTAACGCAACGTAAAGATTCTCATACACGTTTTAAATAGTCACTATACAGTTAACTTAACGTTCACTTAAACAAATGAGTTGTTCAGAGAAATTATTTCGCGCTTATTTACGTTACGTGAAGTGCACCACGTGTTCTAACCATCCAATCATGTTGCGAGCAACGTCAACAGGGCTATTTATTTAGTACTTCATTTGTTGGTTTATGGTGTGCAAAATCTTTTTCCAATATTTTTCGTTTGTCCGCGTCTAGTGGATACAAAAACGTCGTGGCCTCTTGTTAAATTTTATTATGTATCTCCAGTAAACTGCCAATGCAAGTACTCGTAGCCTGATCAGCCATATTTTAGTAAACAATTCGTTTCCAAACAGTCCGAAATAATAATTGTCCGGGTTATGTTCTAGTTTTTACTTAGCGTTACGTGAATCATTATCACACATTGTGTTTCTTTACGTTACGTAAACATTAAGTGAGCCTTGCATTATACTATTAGTTGGTCATGATCCCGGCGTAGGCCTGTACGAATTTTTGAAATTTCTAATCCGGATCTGAATCTTTGTTAGGATTCGTATTCGATTCTAAATTCTGGATCTTAATATTACAAAGATTCTTATCATATTCAAATAGCTACCAGATTAAGATTCGATTGAATTGAATTCAAAATTAAAATCCAAAAGTCAAACATTTGAATAATTTAACATTTTAAGTAAGTTAGCAAAAATCAATTATTTGACTTGACCATATAAAATTGTGAATGTCATAGTATTTAAAACCTAGTTATTATTTGGACATGGTTTTCTGACCCTATATTCTCAGATAAAATGTAGTTTAGCTTAATATGCGATTAGGGTTAAATTCAAAATGGTCTAATTATGAAATATTCGATCTGGATTCGATTCGTAATCAAAGATTCGGATTCTAATTGAAATTTAAATTCTTGAATTCGAACAAGCTTAATCATCATTGAAGCTCTATTTTTTTTAAAAGAAAGGGTAGAGAATTTTATTTTAAATGTCGCAAATCTGTTTGAAATCTAATTTTTGGCTTTATTATGTAATAGTAAAAAAGTGTTTCTAGAAAATAATGTAACCGTGGATCAATTGAATATATTCCAAATATATGAAGAAGTTACAATACTGTCTCCCAAAATGAGTTGCAATGAAAATATCAGAAAAAATTGTTCATCGAGGTTTATTTTATCATACTTTAAACGGTGGGGCATGCGGGATAAGGCGCAAGACTCGTTTGATCTGATTTATTTGGTGAAAAATAAAGTCAAGCTCCAAATATAGGGTGGTTTTTTTCATAAATTGTTTTCCATTCTCCCTCCACGCAAATTCGGGTAGGTATAATTTAAAATTCTACCGTTCCCATTCCTATCCCGTTAGTGTAAACAATCGGATAGGCCGGAGGGGTAGTAAGACGCTGTAAAAACATAGTTACAGTTCAATTTTAATATAAATAACCTTATCTGAAAGCTATAAAATGTTGCTAGATCTACTTTCACGTGTTCATACGTCAAGTCATATGATCTGCAACCATCACTTTTGACAGATATTATCAATACCTATAGAATAGCATTAATACTCTAGTAAAAAGTTGTCAGTGTTGACCAAAAAAAATATAAGTTTATATTTGCTAAAAGTTTATTTATATGCGACCATTGAAACTTAGACTAACGCTAGTATTGTCGTATAAATATGAAATTTTAAAGTTAATTTAATTTAGATATTGACGTATCTAAGTGTTAGGTAGATGTATTTTAGATCTAGAGGTCTTTACTTCGATCCTAAGTGGGACGTGGGATAATTTAAATTGTTTGTATGTATATAGCCAGATAATGTAATTTCTTAAACTAAGGCTAGACGTTTGGTTCTGGTTAAGCCATAGAGTCGTTTGTTGATATTTTTTAAGATTATTCTTAATTTTTTTAGCGCCGCGTTTATTACCCGTTCGGGTTATATACTAATTACTCTAATGGGTTAAGGATGAGAAAGGTTGAATTTAAATTATGGATAGCCACATTTTCGTGGAGAAAGATAGTGGGAAACCATTTAGGAATAACCACCCTCAGTACTTCCAACCGGGATCGAACCACGATAGCCCAGTCATAAACAGTCTACTCTATTTCAAGAGTAGCGCCTTAGACCATGCGGCCACCGAATTGGGCTATTCTTAAATTGCATTGACTTAGTTCACTTTTATCCGGGGCTCTTGGAATTTTAAGCCTAAAAGAGTGAGTCCCTTAAGGTTTACCATAGTCAGAAGTGATGCATTTCCGGTCAGCGATCAATAACAATAAATTGAACAAGATCCGTGAATTTTCTTAAACTCAACGAAGTAACATGGAAAGACGTGAGGATACCTTTATAAAGAAAAAAATATTCCCAAATTTGCAAAACGTTTCAATAGAACTGAAAATTAATTAAATGTTCCAAACAAAATATACTATTAAGAATTAATAGCCAGAACTATTATTTATGCTTATTAGTGGGGATTACTCCACCGAGATATCATATTCTGAAAATTGAAAAATGACCTCCCGGGTTCGATTCCCGTGTCCAGGTGTCATTTTTCAATTTTCAGAATAAAATATACTATGCTTGAAATAATATTTTCATTTGAGGTTTAACGGTTTAGTAAAATCTTTTACGAATACCGATTATAGAAATTAATTGATTATGATTTGATTACTTGCACCAATTAATCCTGGTCACCAATAATTAATCCTGAGGACCAATTTATAACTAATATAAATTAAAAATACATAAATTTAGATTGTGCTATCAAATTAATGTAATTAAGATAATTTGCATTCTGTAAGAAAATGTTTTATGTAGTTCTTTTCGATAAGCTCCCGCCTATAAAGTTTTACTTTAAATGTTACTAAAAATCTGCAATCTTTTTTACGTTACTATTTTTTTGTTTAAATGATTATTAGCTTTTGTGATAATAGTTTAGCAAACATTTCATTATCCGATAATGCCAAGCGGTAATTAAGTAATCAGTTCAACTTGACATCTTGTTGGAATCATTTTAGAAAACATTCTAAAGATTTTTAAGTAAGGAGTAACAAAATCGTAGTTAAGACAGCGGACCACTTTTTTTTTTAAGTTAAAAATTAAAAGTGTGGTAGGTTGTATAATAAAGCAAGATAAAAACCATGAACATTTGACAAAATGACAATTATAATATAATAGTACACTTCTTGTTGGAAGCTAAATAAGTCGTATAGTCTGGAATATATTAGTAAATAAATTACGATTTGCTATAGTTTTCTTGTATTCCGGTCAAATTATCAATAATACAGCTTCTTAAATACATAATTATATTGTTTAAACATTTTTATACATTTGTTTTCTTGTTAAGTATGATTACTTACATAAACAAAGAAATAATTAATTAACATAAAAATTGGCGATTACGATGCATTACCAATTCCGTTCTATTACTATTAGAAGACATCCGCATTTATATACACCTATTATTCAGTTAGGATAACTAGTTTTTAAGCCACGAATATATTGCTGTATTTATCGTCAGAACAGAAATGGATTATACACGGTAGTAAAAAGATTGGCCTGATACGTCGTCCAACTTTTTTTTCCAGTTTTCTGTGTTTTACTACCTGGTCTATTAGAATATACACATCAATGGAGTAGGAATGAGGAAGGTAGAATTTAGAGTCAGTGTAGGCCTATTCCTATCTGCGTAAAAAGAGAGTGAGGAACCATATAGGGGATAAACTACCTCAGTACATCGGTTTTTTTTAAGTTGAATTGTTACCTTTTTAGAACACTCAAATTATCTGTAAAATACCTTAGAAAGACATCAATTTTATTTTCATTGATTATAATTTGGTCATACAAGTAAATAAGGCAGCTGTTTATTATAGACTTCTACCTTTTTTGAGGGACTGAACTAAAAATGTATAAACTGTCTATATTTTGATATAGTATTTAGTTCCTTCTTACTGATTTTATTTCTCCATACAACCAAATGAATATTAAATTTTAGCTGCAATAGCACCCGTTTCAGTGGCATAATGGTCATGTTAGATGTCCTGATGATGACGGGGAGCTCGGGATTCGAATCCCAGTCGGGTCAACTAAGGGTAGTTTTTCCTTAAAAAAAAGTTTCCCAATCTCCTTCCATGCAAATGCAGGTAAATCTCCTTTAGAATGCTTTCTTCCTCATCCCTACCCCATTAGAGTAATTATCATACACGCGTGTGACCCGAACAGGTAGTAAGACGCGGTGATAAATAAACAATAAATACTGCAGACGCACCCGCTAAATACAAAGCACAAACCTTATATCATAGATTTCCATTTCGTGTTTATTACATTCCCGTTTTCACCCCTTATCGGGAGGGAGTAGACTCAGCTTCTCCCTTGAAATCTTCATGAATATGTTGGCAAACATCTGCTGTTGACCGCGCCTGTCTGCAGAGCGCTCTCCGTTCGCAGGGGGTCACGTGACCCCGACGGTGGCGCCTTAGACGACGAACGACCCCAACTATAAACAACGGGGCAGACCACAAAAAGTCGTAACGCAATCAGTAATGGCGGAGCTCATGAGCTAATCCAATTGTTGCACTGTTCTTGTGTTAAGTGGAGTAACTCGGTAATGCAATTAGCACGTTAATATGCTGGAGAGTGCGTGGGTGGGGACAGGGGAGAAGGGAATCCGGCTTTGGACCTTTCTTTCTCTATTTCTTAAAAAATATTCAAGGAAATAACAAACTTTATATCATGTTTTATTATGTTTTATTTATTTATCCTAACCATATCGCGTTTTTGTAACTGCTTAGCTTAATACGAACACATTAATTAAGCTTTTGGAGTAGGTATGATTAAAATTGTATTTAGAGGAAGTGTATCCGCATTTACGTGAAAAGAGAGTGTAAAACCATTTAGTAAAAATACCCTCAGTACAACTGATTAGAATTTGAACCCCAATCTCCTCGTCATCGGCAGTCCAGTCTATTGCGAGATCGATGCTTTAGACCATGCGGCCACTGAAGAGTTTTTTTTATTTATAATTCAGTAAAGTAAGCACTTTGCAACACGGTCTTAATTTAAACAGATGCACATAAACGAAAGAACAATTTCTGAACAAACCAGAGCTCCCGTCTAAAAATCTTAATCGATACTAACTATTCGATTCATATAGTTTCAAATGAACTTAAACTATTGGCATTTTGAAAACCTGACTCTGGCCCGAGTTTACCACAAACACGGGCGTCAAATGGGACACACTTCACACCATAAAAGATAATGGTGAATTGTTTGATTCAGAAAATTTAAAATCCACGTTTGGGGCAGTATGTACAATAGTTAAGGTAACTTTGTTTAATATCTTGTCGATTTATTTCCACTATAATATTATTCGTGCTATTCATTTGATACTAAATTATTCTTATTTTCTAATTTAAAGTGAAAATAGAATTGTTCATGCCCCCACCCCCTTTTCTCCCAACCAATAACGAAGAGCTCGCGACGCGTATAGCTACAGCAGAAATTATTGGAAGTACAGGGTGTCACAAATAAAATCTGCCCCAAAAGATCAGTATTTCAAAATCTGTGTTCCGAGATGTGCACACCCAGCAACTATTCATGGTTTCAATAAATAAACGTTTACAAGTCGGTGACTGGGGGGCGAACATTTCGAACACAGACTTGGAAATACTGAGAGTTTGTGGCCGGTTTCTTTGGGACACCCTGTGTTTAATCCTTTCCGGGAAGTTTCAGGGAATTAAGGTTTTATTGAGTCATTTCTTACATTCTATCGTGACACTCGTACTAGAGATATGTATCACAAACATAAGGTACTGTCACGTACTGGGAAACTTTCACATTCTCCCGACATTTCTCATGGCCTGTTTTAGTTTTATTTGGTGCCGCGAGCCTATGCTTTGGAGATACTTTTTGCTGTCGTTAAAAGAAAACGTTCAGGCACTGGTTCCCTCCCTTCTGCTATGGACCTAACCCGCTTCAGTGGCCGCATGGTCTAAGGCCCAATTTATGAATGCGTTTCGTATCATCCGGTTGTCGACGATAGTAAATTATCGTCCGGTTTTTTTTATGACTATTTATGCACAGCGGTCGTATCGTCAGTCGTTGAAAAGAGTTGCAGTACTTCCAACTCAGCCATTCCCTTGTTGTACCACGATGGCTCCAGTTGTGTTGTATTTAGCCTTTAGGGCGACTAAGATAACAGAGTGAAGGTGATGGTCTGTTCGCCCTATAAATAGTTAATAGAATACAATTTTTAACTATACGACACTTTCACCCAATATACAAACCACCAAACACGTGACTGATAACAGTCTGGTGGCGGAGAGGGTGGACAGGATCCCACAGGGAAGGACAGGTTGGCAAGCCTGCCACCGTCGTCCGGTTGAATAAATGAGTCCATATATCGTAATGCTCCTAAAAATGTCCAACGATAAATAAATCGTTGCGTTCTAAAGGGTACGACGATAGCCCTTCAGACCGAAACGATAAAATTATCGGACGATTTTACATAGATGGACCCATTGTATTAAATGGATTAGAGAACGGACGATAAATTTTCTTCGACAGCTGGACGATACGAAACTCATGCATAAATGGGGCCTAAGGGGTCACTTTCGTGTTGGACTTGTCGGCTGATGACGGAGAGATTGGGGTTAGGACCCCGGTCGGTGGGTTTTTTCCTAAATGGTTTCCCACTCTCCTTCCACGCAAATACATATTACCTCTAAAATACTTCCTTCCTCATCCATAATCCATTAAAGTAATTATCATGCAAATAACCTAAACAGGTAGTAAAATGCGATGATAAAAAAAACTATGGCCTTCCTTATATTATGGTAGTGGTGCCCAAACTGTGGGTCAAGACTTACTTGCGGGTCACGGCCCTACTTTAGATGGGTTACGAAAAGTTTTTAAAATGTGAAAATCTTGAAAAATATTTGGATTTTAAAAAATAATTAAAAAATGCGAAAGGGAAAAAACTGTAGTAAAAAATCACTCATAAGACACCCCTTCCCCATTTTCATTTTCATTAAATCAAGGAGGGTCACAAAAGTTTATCATTCCAAATATTAGGTCAGGTTTACTAAAAGTTTGTGAACACTATACAATGGTATTTGTATACTGGTATCATGATGGTGAATGGTGTCAGGTATGTCGGATACCTGAAACTACTGAGATTTTTAGTGACAGTCTACAATAATAATAATAATAATAATAATTATTATTATTATTATTATTATTATTATTATTATTAGAGAGTGTCTACAGTATTAATAATTATTATTACATAAAACTACATAAATGTGTTTGAACAAACGCGTCTTTTCAGATGACATTCTGATGGAGTATTTGTGTAAGGATAGAAAAATAACACACGTACAAGGATTTGAACCTTGGCCATCCAGCTTTACGTACCGATGGCATAATGTCATCTGAAAACCCTGTATGTTTTAAACATAACCTCCCTAATCCCTAAAATCATTTGCGTAATTAGTACATAATCTTATAGCCCGAACGGGTGGTAAGACGCGGTGCTTAAAAAATAACTCTAATGATAAGGGGATGAGGAAGGAAGCATTTTAGAGGTAATCAACCCTCATTTGCGTGGAAGGAGAGTGGGAAACTATTTAGGAAAAATCATCCTCAGTAGACCCAAGTGGTATTCGATCCCCGATCTCCCCTTCATCAAGCGGTCGACACGTGAAGCTGGAGACCTTGGCTTCCAATCAAAGGGCAAGTGTCATTTTACCTTTATTTAAATATGTTTGATCAATTTGTTTAGATTTATTTGTATAAAAGTCGTAACATATATTATTATAATCAAGACGTATATGTAACTAAAGGAAACGTCAAATTGCTGACCCACGTTGGTGGTTGTACGATCTAGAGCGTCACACTCACAATATATTAGTTCACGTTGACAGGGAGGTTCGAATCCCTTCTCTGGTTGTACTGGTGATTTTTTTCAGGAGGTTTTTCAACTTTTCCTTCACGAAAATGCTGGTACTTTTGCTCTAATTGCTATCATCCTTATACATATATTTTTATTGTAAATGTGTGTATATTCCGGACGAATACAGTCCGATTTTCACAAGCAGTGCCTTTTAGAAAATACTAACTTTTTTCTTTGCTTCCCTCATTGATAACATGTTATTACAGATCACATTACTTGACGTGTGATTACTTGAAAGTAATTTATAGTCACTTTTATAGCTGTCAGATATGGGTCTTCATAAAAAAAGAATTATAATAGGCGTTGCGCACACAGAGAAAGTTTCTTACACTGTTTACAATGAGAGAAAATTTCCATTTTCTGTCAACTCTTTCCTTCAAGTAGGCCTATAGTACAATACATCAGTTTGCGAAAACTGGAAACTGCCTCAGTATTTCCACCATCTCTGGAAGAACTGAATGTGGAATGTATTTATTACCACGCTTACTATTAATGTCGGCACATGTAACGTTGGTAAAGGAGGGAAATAATTCTTACCTGTCATACAGGTTGTTACAATGGAGTTTTAGAAAGTTCGAATCTCGAAGAAAAAGAACAAGTTTTCTAGAGACTATTATGTCTATAAATATGTCTACGCTCTTTACGTATTGTAAAAAAAGAAAACAAGATACAAAGCAGCAATATGACATGCATTTCCAGAAATACTCTGACGTTACGTGTACCTTTTAATGAGCACATCTTGTTTTACATAAGTCATGCTTGCGGATTACAATATATTACAGGGATGGTGAAGTTATATAATGATATGTTCACCTCAAGAGCCCGTCTCACCAAGTAAAACATCTAACTTAGGCAGGTAATACACATCGAACCAGACGTAGAATCGTGGTGTGGTTTTCGTTATTACACTTTAAGAAACAGTGGGACCAGTGAAATAATCTTACCATATTTTAAATATTAGCAACAAAAATTAAAAATAATTATCTTTTAAAAATTGAATGATAATATATAAATGATCCCAACTTTACTGTTGTCGAGTAGAATGTATAAAACCACTCTTAGATATGTTTTCTGGTTTGAGCGTAATTTTGTATCTAACTTCCTGGTCAATTGGCAGTGAAACGTGCTCTTAAATGGCTACCCTTGACTATTGGTTAGTTTAGCTAAATAATGTCATTATTTTTTATTGGTTGGCAATTTAAGGTCAGCTAGAAAATATAATGGTCTATGTCGTTTTAAGAAACAACTTATTTACTCTGTATAAGCTTATACTCTCTTTCACCGTTCACCTACAACCACCCTTTGTCATGTCAACGAGAAAGAGAACCGCTTCAGTGGACAAACGGTCCAAGGTGTCACTGTCGTGATAGACTGGCCTGGTGATGACGGGGAGATCGGGGATCGAATGCCGGTCGGATCTACCGAGGGTGTTTTTTTCCCCCTAAATATTTTCCCACTCTCCTTTTATGCAAATTCAGGTAGATTACCTTTCAAATTCTTCCTTCCTCATCTCTACTCCATTAGAGTAATTATTACATATGCGTGTAACCTGAACAGGTAGTAAGACGTGGCGATATAAATAATAAAGAGGGGAAATAAAACTATGAAACTTCTTAGCTCCAAGTTAAAGAGGAAAGCTCGCTGATAGTTCTCAAATAGCTCAACATTTTTTTTATGGGAGCCATAAAAATATTACTTTATTTGTTAGAGGAAGTCTAAAATCTAGAGCCGTTGTTTCATCAAGCCTAGTCTCATCACTCCGCAAATATGTTTAAAATGAACTGATGCTACATTTTTCACACTTTCTCTTCTATTAATAAAACACAAACTATAGGGTTGTTAAGGAAAAAGAGCCCTTTTGGAATCTTTCGACTTTATTTTGGTATGAACAATATTTTGAAATAACGCATCGTAGAATTAAATATTGCGTTAGAGCTGAACATCTGCACGGCAATATCTAGCACACTTAAGAAGTTTTTGTTTCTCAAAATATAATTTAAAATTAATTTGTTTGTGAAGTCATAACAATATTTTAGTTTGGTGTAGTACTAAAAACCGCTCTCAAATGTTAGTGGTGTACTAATCCAACTAGTACTTCACTGTCAATTAGGAAAACCCACCGTACTATTTTTAAAGCATCAAAATTTCGTACTCTTCTTTTGCTATTTTGATATCAAAGTGCCCTTTTTATTTTAATGATAACAAGTTTACCTAATTAGAGGAAAATCACAGCATCAGAATTATTAAAAATTTTAAGTTTTTACTTGGTGATACAAACACCACGGAACGAGCGCGATGAGTTTTTATTATGGTAAAATGCTCAATTTACTCCATGGTGTGAGGCAACAAGCGAGCTAGTCCGACCGAGCGGCCGCCACCGTTGACAATGATAGTGCAGGCATTTTGCGGATAGTGTGTGCCAAATGATAGCATAAGGAGGGATACAGCCGTTAATCTCAGTTTTCTAAACCAGATCATTTATTTGTTGGCGTAGATCTTCATTTGTCCTCTGAGTTTGACCCCGTTCCAGACCCACTGCTTTACAGATCAATTTTGGAAGCGCCGGGGAACAAACCCGGTACCTCTGGAACTGTAATCAGGAAGTTTGATCACTAGACCACAGAGGTGTTAATGATGAATGCTCAATGGAGAAATTAAATAAATACTTGTTTTGTAGATTTTATTAAAAGCCTTTCATGGTAAAATTTAATTTTAAAAAAATTTACTGTTTCTAATTTCATCATTATTGGACGGAAAACCAAAACTGGTTGGTTGAGATCCGGAACAATGCAAATTATTATTTGGTTGATTAAGGTTGGCAGTATTAGTGATATCTGTTTTAGTAAAACTATTATTAATATATATTTAATTTATGTAATATTTAATTAAAGTATTTTTAGTACCGCGTCTTACTACCTGTTCAGGTTATACACATATCCATTAACTACAATAATGAGCTAGGAATAAGGAAGGTTTAGTTAAGAAAAAGTGTACCCAAATTTGCATGGAGGAAAAATGGAATTTTTAAACCACCCTCAGTACAACCAACCGGGATTCAAACCCCGATCTCCTTGTCATCGGCAGTCTAGTTTATTGAGAGAGTGACGAATTAGACAGTGCGGCCACTAATATAAAAAATTATGTAACTTTATATATTAATCACTGGGATGTAATTCATGAGATATTTGCCCTCCTGTGAGTTAAAATGTTTTAAATAAAAGTAAGTTGAATAGAAAAATGTACATCCCACTTCACCAGTCATCATATTTTGAATGTAGGCCCACTGTTTTACCAGTATCCGTATAGGGTAGCCCCATGTGTCAATTTGTTCTACTATTACTTTTAACCAATATAACATGTTTTTATAAGTGTGTTCTAATATAATTGTAATATTATAGCTATTGAAATATTACATATATTATTTTAGAGATAATCTAAATCATTTCGCAATAATGAAAAATATAATAAGCTAATAGTTTTAATGGATCGCTAGAAGCTCAACTTGACCAACAAGCGAGAGTTAATGACTCACTTTTCAAACAATGGCCTATATATATATATTTAAAATTTGACATTTTAATACATTATTTGATTTTTTTAATAGTAATAAAAGGGCCTATATATATTATTGACTAAACAACTTTTACCTACTCGCCTCGGTGGCGTAGTTAGCTAACGCGCTGGTATCGTGCTGAGCTAGACTGCCGAGGACGAGAAGATCGAGGTTCGAATCTTGGTTGGGTGAACTGGTATTGGTTTTTTCCTAAATGGTTTTCCACTCTCCCTCCATGCAAATTTGGGTTCACTTCCTCTAAATTCAACCTTCCCTATTCCTAACCTATTAGCGTAATTAGTACTTAAGCGTATAAACCGAACGGGTAGTAAGACGCGGTGCTAAATACCTGATAGGTATATTAGTATCAACAAATTTAAAACATTATTAATAACTTACTTTAAAATGAAACTATGCATTTCCTACAAAATAAAACTTTATTTTCAAATTTTTAAGTGGTTAATATTTCTGTTACAGGTTCATTTAGCTTATAATTCCAATTTTCACATTAAACTCCCTGGAAGACTAGATATGTCCAAACAAGAAATTGATTTCTTGTTTCAATAACAATGATTGTTTATCAACATATTTATGTTCATAATTTCCAATCGCTCAGCAACTAAACGTTCCCCAAGACATTTGACAATCCAATGGTTTTTTTAGGGAAGGTAAGGGGTTATTCGGAAAGCCTAAGCCTTGATACTTACCAAAGACTATTTTGTATATATTATTAGTTTATAATATAACAAGAAAATCAATTTAAAGCTAAACTTCCCACGAAATAAATCACATTAGAAATATTTTCAAATTAAATATTTAATAAAAATAAACATAGGAGACAGTCGGGTTGTTTCCAAAGCAAATAAGGCCTGGCAAGACTGTACCAATAATTTACTCTCACCCTCCATCCGACCACAGATGAGATAGTGTAATGAGAAAATATATACAATTTGTATCTAAAGTGCCAGTTTGATCATTAATAGATTGTCAGAGATTGTGAGATAAGGATCTCAGTCGGTAGCATGTTTATCTATTGATCTAAGGATCCCAGGTCCAATTATTGACATTACCGAAAAATTTATAATTTGTGAAATGTAGGCTTCCCCTTTCAAAGTGATGAATTGACGACCACGTGCTGGAGGTTGTGTTTGTGTACTGATATAATTAGTCGGTTCAGAAAGTGCAAGTTAGATACCTCAAATAAACGAGAGAGAAAAATGATAATGAATGAAAAGAAACCACTTACTAGTACAGTCCTGTCAAGCCGTGATTGCTTCGGAAGCTACTCAACAGCTTCCTTACCGCAATTAGCCTTCCCTCTTAGCCCCCCTCTCCTTAGTCTAACCCATTTAACCCCTCCTCCCCCACCCTACACATGTATTAATAGCAATGACAAACATTTATCAAACTAAATATGTAATAAAACTAGTAATAGCTAACCAATCAAAATAATGGATCACACATGAATTCATGTTTCAAGAAAAAACATCCTCGCTATGTTAAAATTTCTTTCCTGATCGTCCCATTTAGAGTATCTGCACCATCCTCCACCTTTTTTGGTGTCGACGATGCTTTAGGAAGGCCACTGCTAGCATCCTCCTCCTCCTCTTCTGTGCCGGCCGCCGCTAAGAGGTCAGATAGAGCCGCCTCGAGCTCGCTCAGGGACGGCGTCATCGATGATCTCCCGCTGCTTTCATTCCCGGGCGAAGAGCTCTTAAGGATTTCATCTTCCTTTTGGTCTTCTGGGTGGATGATTCGCCGCCGGTGAACCTCTGGTAATAGCTGGTCTCTCAAACTCAGAGGAACGCCGAGTTCCAACAACATATCCTGAGCGTCTGTATCTCCTAGACCCGTATCGTCGCTGTGGTAATCGTTCAGAATACGCAGCAGACTAGAATGGACGACTTTATCGTCGTCATCGTTGTCGCTAGTTGCTGTGTCTTTTCGTTGTTTGTCGAAGGACATCTCGGATAGGTCGTCTTTTATCTCTGGAGATGGAGGGGGTGTTCTTGTCACAAGTTTCTTCTCGTTGGTTGATGCTGGGCTGGTGATGAATCTACTGAAATCGTACACTTTCGTCTTGGTACTATTCTGATTGTTCTTCTGGTCGATGTGTCCGTTCTGCGTCGAGTTGAATGTATTTTGGGCCGGTAACGTGCGGTTGTCGAACCAGTCGTTGTACTTATCCGGCGTTGGTGGGGCTTTGGACTTGACGGTCTTTATCTCGGTTTTATTTCCCATTTCAAATTTTAGTTTAGGATTTGTTTTCTGTGTGTTTTCAGATGAGGAAATTATTTTAAAAGTTTCGTCTTTAACAGGTAGTTCGCCAGTCCTGAATTCCGATGGTGGTGGTATATCGCTAATGTTGTGCTCTAAATTATTCTGTGACATATTTGATCCTGAAATTCGGTTCAATGTAATGTCTAGATTACTTTCAGAACGGATTATTTTGTCTTCAGATGGACTCTTACTTGGACGACGAGATTGTTTGCTCCCAGATTTATTCGAGAGACTGCCCTTATTAGTTGGTTCATCTTCATTTGGGTTGAAATCCCAGCTCCAAGAATCTTCACTGCCACAAGAATCGTCTATGATTTCACTTGTTATTCTAACGTCTTTTTGGTTGATTGCTCCTAAACTTTTCGATGTTTGCACAGTTTTGCTCTCGGCCTGTCCTTTCAAATATGGGAGACATTTCTCTGTTTGAGGCAACGAGTTTGTAGATGAGATCTTTTTTACTGTGACCAAATCGTCTTCCTCCGAATTACCCAAGCCGCTGAAGTTGGGCAGAGAAACGGTCGAGAAATTATTTGGACGTTTATTTTTAGCTGAGTTACCGGACCTCAACATCAACTCTGAGGTCGACGCGTCCATTGAAGAGGAGAAGGTATCCATCCCTTTCTGTTGACCTTGACGCATGAGCTTCTTCGTCCTTGGGGGTGGCACAGGGGTGTCCGTGTCGGGCACCGTCAACGTGGCGTCTTCCCACCCCCTGGTGCTCTCGGTTTGGTTCCATAAGGGCGTTTGAGGCCGCGATCGGACCGGTACAGGAGGGCTCACGAACAGTCGACTTTTTGGTCTGAAAACAAATTGTTTCGTGTGTTAGTTCATACCTTATCGTGTGACAGAATTAATCAAACATATTGAAAATGAAATAAATCTGTATTGAATGAACATCTTAAGAACCCGTTTTGAAGCCTTTAGCGGCTGGTGTTTGAATTGAAGGTTTCGGTCGTAGTTACCACAACAATCATCTGGGATGAACCATTAAATGTGTTGGCCCAGGCCGCAGACAAGGTATACATCAGCCGCTCAGCCTTGTTGGAGTTTCGCTGTGCTCCTTGAAATAGGTTGAGTCCTTTGGCACTGGGGAGTGCTAGTTGCAGTTCTCAGTGATAACAATACTTCCAAGGGAAACAACTCACTTTCTAAGTGTTCGTTGAAAAGGGTTGGGGGTCCAAACACAATAATTCTGGTACCAGATCTCCTGCGTCCCCTTACCTCTAAATTTACACCCTTACCACCTTTAAATGAACCTACCTTTTCAGACAAGACCTAGTCGAGGGTATTTGAAAATTTTTTACAACTAGAAAGTTCGCCAACATTCACTTGAACAAAAAAAATTACCATTGTATTATACGTTTTATTTGTAATTGGAAGTCTGAGTAGGCTCGTTTGGGTGTTAGTTTATGGGAAGGGGTGTGGGGGCCACTATTTGAACCTAGCTTTGTGAAAGCCGGTTTATTGATACTATAAGGAAATTTTGGTCGGTTCTTTAGTAAATCTAACTTTAAATTGAACTGTTTTTAAAAATGCTTGTTTTATAACGATGTTGTCACTTGGGACTGCAGGTAGCGATCCCCGTGTTGAAGGACTCAAGCTCTCTGAATGAGCGCAGCCATTTTAAACTGGAGGCTGTGGGTCTGGTGTGTACCTTGTCTATGGACCAGACATTATCTCACATGGGTTTGGATGGAAATAGCAGTAAAGTCTATAAATAAAACTCAAATTCTTGTCTACACAATTTGTTTCAACACGCGCCACAGATGATGGCTATTGTATCTACAGCCGAAACGTCGGAAGTTGCTATTTTCTCAACGCGGCTTAGCCAAAAAGCATTAATCTTAATCTTAAGATTATTTATGCTTCTAGTGAGGATTACTCCATCTAGATATCATATTCTGAAAATTGAAAAATGACACCTGGAAATCGGAATCGAACCCGGGACCTTTGGGTTAGTACGCCGATGCTCTAACCACTGAGCTATCCAGGAATTATCCCGTCCCCACGGTCATTCTTCACTCATATTTTAAGGGAGAGTCTATGATGCATAAATAATAGCTTTGGCTATTTGATTCTTAAATATGCAATCCCGTACCATTATAATAATTGTACAAGTGGCAGCATTAAGTCAACTTCCGAGTCGAAGGTGGCTGCGTTATCTGATAGCTCGTGATCTTAATAAAATCACACATTTGTAGCCAACGATTCCCGCACGTCCATCATAGACTCTGCCTTACAATATGAGTGAAGAATGACCTTGGGCACGGGACGATTCCTGGATAGCTCAGTGGTTAGAACTTTGGCGTAATAAGCCAAATGTCCCGGGTTCGATTCTCGTGTCCAAGTGTCATATTTCAACTATCAGAAAATTTGTATCTAGGGTTTACATAAGGTTCCTCAGAGAGTTTTTGGAATTAAATATATCCAACCCTAAAATTAAGGGTAGCTTACTTAAGGGAAAAAGAGAACTAATCGATTTTCTCAAAACCCGCTCTAACTATTTTAATTAAATTTTTTAACTAGACAGAGGTTAACATTATAAAAAAAAAAAAATTTCCCTTAAAAATGACTTTGAGAGTACTTTACTTAAGCCGATATTTCTAATTTTGGTCATATCTTCGCAACTATATGAGATAAGAAATAATTTATTGTTGTAAAAATGTATTACTATAAAAAATAAAAAGCTTTTATTTGAAATATTTTTTTTTATAAAACCAATAGCTTTTGAGCTATAAGCAAGTTTATATTTTTTTAGGGAGCAAATTGAAATTGATTTTTATGCTCTTTAGTGTACAGAAATGTTTCTCTTTTCGCAATGTTTATTTAACAGTGTGTATTATTTCATTTGTGCTCTTTGGTGTAGTGTTTCTGTATAATGTATATTATTTCGTTTCACAAATCTTACGAGTTTTTACTAAATTTCTCTATTTTAAGATAAACAAGAGAGAAAGTCTGTGCGGTGTACCGTACCATTTATTTGTATACATAGAGAGTGAGAAGGATGGAACTGTTTTATTGTAAAGACCTGGTAAGCCTTTCTTGCCACGGTAGCAGCTCGCATACACCCCCTAAATGATATATTTATTAAAATTATTTTTCTTTTCTTTTTTTTTTTTAATGTTTAGGTAAGGCATGTAACGTCACAGCATGGAAACTGTGCAGGTTCTTCCCAGGAACCATCATTTACCGGTTTGGTAACGTCCCCATGACCTCCGTGGTCCACGGATTTAACAGCCCCCGATTTCTTCTTATGAGGGTATTTTAAAGAAAGGTCTTATCGACCTCACCAAGAGCAATCTTCATAGCAGGCCCAACTCAGTTCCCGGCTCGCATCTGCGTTTGTGTGTGCGCAGGCGAAGTATGGGAGTAAAATGGAAAAGAAAAGACCAAGATATGCCATAAATGTGTGCAGTTCATTCGTATTTGAACGATTACTCGAAATTTTCTGCGGTGACGATAGAGGACAAAGAGACAAAGTATATTGTTAATGGGTGACCTGGTGGTCTAGGGGTAAGGTGTCAGACCTCTGTGCTGGGGGTACGGGGTTCAATCCTCGGTCCCGGCACAGATTTATCTGATTGCCAAACCCTTCCTTCACCTCTGACAAGACGTGTATTAATCACAACTTGTGAATGTGAGGAATGCCAGGCCTCTACCGTGGTTCGGATTCCACGTTAAACTGTAGGTCCTCCATTTCATCCCATAATCACCCTACCATTACACATTAGCGTAAGTGCGTATAGCCCAAACGGGTAGTAAGACGCGGTGCTAATAATAATGTATTGTTAATGACTACAGTATGTCCTTGTTAAGGCAGAATAAAGATTTGTGCACAATGCTTTGCTGTGAAGCCATTATAAAATGGTCAAAACGGCCTTTTCAATGTTTTTTATACAAATATAATTTAATATTTCAACAGTGTTCTGTATTAGGAGCTTCTATTAACTCCTCATCTCCATTAATGTTTAGTCATAAATGATCCATGTGCAATAGTTTTCGTGTAATTTTACGATGGTGACCTTGCGGTCTAGGGATAAGGTGTCAGACTTCTGTTCCGGGGCTCAATCCTCGGTCCCGGCACAGATTTATCTGATTGCCAAACCCTTCCTTCACCTCTGACAAGACGTGTATTAATCACAACTTGTGAATGTGGGGAATGCCAGGCCTCCACCGTGGTTCGGAT
>CABFWB010000199.1:398485-418009 GCA_902151455.1 Timema bartmani
CAAACCCTTCCTTCACCTCTGACAAGACGTGTATTAATCACAACTTGTGAATGTGGGGAATGCCAGGCCTCCATCGTGGTTCGGATCCCACGTTAAACTGTATGTCCTCCATTTCATCTCACAATCACCCTACCATTACACATTAGCATAAGAGCGTATAACCCGAACGGTTAGTAATAAGCGGTGCTAATAATAATAATAATTTTACGATTTCGAGCCGACTGTATCACAGAGTTGATGGGCGTGTGCTGCACGCTCTTAAAAGAATTCGCCAAGAGGTTTGATACCATTTGACCGGATCTGCTTCTCAGGGTCTTATACAGCTTTCGCAAACGATTGCAGCCATGCACTGCGAATAAAGGTGCACATTTGGGTGACATTATTTTGAAACAGTAAATAATTACTTTTGTTTCCAAAGCTCTTAGGAAACCTGTGAATTGTTTCAATTAAGATGTTGTCCATTGTATATTTCTTATTACATTTTGAAAATGTTTTAATTCAATTGGACCAGCCTGTACCAATAGGGCGGCTTTTTTTTTTAAACTGAGCCTTGATAAACAAATTTAATGATTAGACTGGTTTTACTCTTTAATTACACTAGAAAGCAAGGACACTATTTAAAATCTATATAATATTGAGATATTGCGCGATAAATTAAACCGGTTGATACTCTAAGCAACATAATAGAAAAAATTTTTGGAATGTACACGCCATTTAAGGTGAAAAAATACAGTAAATTCTTACCTTAACGATCTCCATTATTTCCCTATCTTATAAGCTACACCATAGTGGAAACAAACAAGGTCAGCTTGTTAATTTTCGGGGTAGTGAGGTGTATAAAGTAATAATCTCAAAAAATCGTTTTTAAATATTATCTTAATATTTTACGTCAAACACAGCCAACTTTTGTAATGATCTTCCAGCATCGACGCATTCATGTGGGTAAAGTTTATAAAACTGTTTCTAAACTTAAGGGTCCTTCTCACCCCACGGATAGCATCTAACTTAGGCAGGTAATACAGCTAAAACCAGACGTAGCATAATGGTGCGGTTTTCTGTAATCTATACTTTAGAAAACGGTGGAAATGAGACCAGTGAAACAGGTTTGATATAAATCTTATCAAATACAAAAATATTAAAATAATTGTTTTAAAATTAATAAATAATTTTATTTTAAACTGATCCTTATTTCACTGATGTAAAATGAAGAATGCACAAAATCACACTTGGACGTAGTTTCTAACTATAGCGTGATAAAGTATCTAAAATCCTAATTAATCGTGTATCTAATATCTCGGTTAATCGTGTATATAATATCTCGGTTAATCGTGTATATAATATCTCGGTTAATCGTGTATATAATATTTTGGTTAGTCGTGTGTATAATATCTCGGTTAAATGTGTATCTAATATCCTGGTAAGTCGTGTATCTAATATCTCGGTTAATCGTGTATATAATATCTCGGTTAGTCGTGTATATAATATCTCGGTTAGTCGTGTATATAATATCTCAGCTAATCGTGTATATAATATCTCGGTTAGTCGTGTATATAATATCTCAGTTAATCGTGTATATAATATATCAGTTAAATAAATATCTAATATCCTGGTTAGTCGTGTATCTAATATCTCGGTTAATCGTGTATCTAATATCTCGGTTAGTCGTGTATCTAATATCTCGGTTAGTCGTGTGTCTAATATCCCGGTTAGTCGTATGTCTAATATCTCGTTTAAATATACAGACGCTCAGGGATGCAGACAACCACGGGGGTAGAGGAGATCACCTGTTGTCTTCGCCGACTGTAAGCGCTATGTCGGGGGCGGTAGTGCTGGGGGCGGCGTTTGAGGCAGACCGTTCTCCGGGGCATAGCTGCAACAAACAAACCATCATCACTGTTATTTTCATTATTATTAATCCTATTGTTTCTATAATTATACTGACGTGATCGAGGGCTTTATGAACCCGTATCACCCCACTTGATTATAGCAGGATTCTGATAGGAAGAACAGTAAATGAGTCAAAAAAAGTTAGTAGCTACTTTCATATAATCATACCTCAAGAAATTTGACTCGAATCTTTATATTTTTAATAGATATTATCAGTACTTTTAAAATAACATTAATAATTAAGCAAAATACTATCAATGTTGACCCCAAAAAATTGTGTTTGTATTTTATAAAATTGTTCTTCATACCATAATCTTACTATAGGTATGTAATGCAACTCGAAGCAGACGTTATATCGTGGTTCAGTTTTATGTACTGTTTTAGAAAACAGTTTTACTATATATATATATATAAAATCGAAAATAATTAAAAACTAAAAGAAGTTAAAGTCTTAATTTCACTGTTGTTAAATAAAAAAGAGTTCATAAAACCGCACTTAGACATTTTCTGATTCGTTCTTAATCTTGTTTCTAAATCTCCGGTTAATCGACAGTGAGATGGACTCCTTAAGGCCTTCTTAATTGTTAACATGGGCTTTGATATCCTTTCACATCCTAAATCTTCTCTCGATCTTCCCAACCGGTATTTGAACATGACCGCACTAATATAACAGGTCGATCACTAATCTCTCTACCACGGTAGTATTTATTGTGACATTTAGGTTATGTTCGAGATATGTCTTCTTCTATCTCGTAGTGGTATGTTGATGGACTATTTAGCTCAGTTGGTAAACGCTAACTTGTGCTTTTCCTTACAGACCAATCATTTGTTACGCAAAAACTAGCATCCTTGATGAGGCATCATTCGTCAATTTATGCAATGCCAGCTCTCAACTGTTTTTTTTATATTACAGATGGATAAAAAGAAAATTCAATCAATTTAGGTAGAATATATATTCTTATTTTAGTTTTAATCTCAAATAAAAAAACTCTCACTTTGAATATTTTTATGGTTTATTTTTATTTATTTATTATTTTGACCACGTTCAATATATAAGTTTAAATTATCCATCGTCTTTAAATGATGAAAATCTGTTGTGTGGAACTTCGATAGTCATTCTCAAAAGAAATTTATTTACGTTTTAAATAGATAGATAGTCCTATAATTTATAATCCTCGCCAATAGGTGTTCTTAAATTTGACAAGAGAATTCAGTTTGTATTAATTGTCAAAATGACAAACAATATTTTCAACGCGGTTGAAACGCGTATAGATGATAAATGACACGCTGATAAACGCATTAGTCTCGCTCGTCTGGTTTACCTATTAAAGGAAGGTTGGGGGGTCGAATCCTGGCTGGGTGTACTGAGATTTATATTTTTTACCTATATTGTTTTCCAACTCTCCCTGTGCAAAAATGCGAGTAGAGTTCCTCTAAATCATACATTCCTACTTTATCAGTGTAAGTACGCAAATAGCCCGGACTGGTAGGGAGAGTGGATAGCCATTTAAGAAAAGAAAAAAATGATTACGCTCTACCGATATTTGAGCACTAACCTCTCATTCACCGACAAACCAGACAAGTTGGGCTTTAATTGTATACCGCATGCCCACCAGTTCGAGTTTCCGTAACTGTTCAAACTTACAATAAAGACTAGGCCTACAGTTACTGTGGATGCACTATGACTTACAAGAAAGGCCACAGTTACTCTGGATTGACTATGTCTTACAAGATAGGCCACAGTTACTCTGGATGGACTATGTCTTACAAGAAAGGCCACAGTTATTCTAGATGGACTATGACTTACAAGAAAGGCCACAGTTACTGTGGATGTACTATGACTTACAAGAAAGGCCACAGTTACTGTGGATGTACTATGACTTACAAGAAAGGCCACAGTTAATCCGGATGTACTATGACTTACAAGAAAGGCCACAGTCACTGTGGATGCACTATGACTTAAAAGAAAGGCCACAGTTACTCTGGATGGACTATGACTTAAAGAAAGGTCACAGTTACTCTGGATGGACTTTGACTTAGAAAAAAAGGCCACAGTTACTCTGGATGCACTATGATTTACAAGAAAGGTAACAGTTACTCTGTATGAACTATGATTTACAAGAAAGGCCACAGTTACTCTGGATCGCCTATGATTTACAAGAAAGGCCACAATTACTGTGGATGCACTATGACTTACAAGAAAGGCCACAGTTACTGTGGATGGACTATGACTTACAAGAAAGGCCACAATCAGTGTGGATACACTATGAGGTATATTTATGTTGTATTTGGGTCAGCCACGTCCATCTTATAGGAATGCTGTAGTGTTTCCAGCAGGTGGCCGAGATAAGGCCATCTTGAGAGATCACATCTGGCCACAATATCAAGTTCTCAAAACATTTCACGAAGGAAATAGAACCACAAGAATTTCAGGGCAGAAGGGGTGGGGTGGGGTGGGATATTATTAACTTTTAGTCCCCAAAGAGCATCTTGGAAATTCTTGGGCAGGATTGTGGGTGCCAAAATTTAAAAATTGAGGATATTATAATTTATTATTTATAGTTTTAATTAGCTTAATTTTAGATTAATATATATTTATTTATGTATATAATAAATTTAAATAATAATTTAATTAGTATAGTAATAATGTAAATAGTTTATTGTTTGGGTAAATGCAAAAGGAACTAGGCCAATATGTATTTATAATAAACTTTGCTCACTTATTTATTAAAAACTGTCTATAATAATAGCCGCTACACGATTTTAAATAGAAAATAACACTCAAAGTACATTAAAGTGTGCAATTTTTTAAAAAAAGAGCGTGTTTTTTCAACCGCGTATTTCTACCCTTTTGGGCTATACGCATTATTAATCAGGTTAATGCTGTAAGAAGGAGAAGAGTATAATATAGAGGAAATATACTCGCATTTGCGTAGATGAAGATTAGGAAACCCGTTTATAGAAAAAACACTATAAATAGACCCGACAATGATTCAAATCCTGATCTGCTCGCCATAATTTGTTCAGTGTTGAGTATTTTGCGAGATTGATGCCTTAGATTGTTTATTATTCTTATTACTCATTTTGACTGACTCCCTAGCTCAGTGGATAGCGTGTCTGCCTACTGATCTTAAGAGTTCTAGGTTTGATTTCCGGTATAGTTGGAATAAAGGTTATTATTTAAATTGGGATTTTTCCTTTCTCAAGGCTGAATTAATGGATGTGGAGCCGGATGCTGTGTCTGTTAGTTTATTACTCGTGAGTTGATTTAGTCAGTCGGTACAGAAAGTGCACCTTAAGATGGGAGTATGGGACACGTGTTAAGGGCAGTGTTTTTACATATTATTTTAATAGCAAAATATTTTGTTGGTCAAAATAAATAATATATTTCTCCAGTAGAACCATAGTATAATTTTCTTAATATGGTTATATAAACAGTTCTTGAATATCTGTCAAGTTTGTCCTAGAATTCAATGACAACTTTTTCTCTTCACTTAAAAAGTTTCTTATCTAGTGCCGCTATGCCCATTACAGATATTCAACAACTGTTGATACCAACATGCGGAGAAAATTAAACTATTATGTCTATACGGGAGCAAATTTGATTTATTTTGGCCAAAAAAAAAATATGCTATAAAAACTGCAAAAACACTGGCCTTTTCTCGCGTCCCCTACACTCCCACCTTAAATACCTCAAATAGAAAAATAAACACAGCTCCAAGCAATAAGCACAACTATTCCAATATATATATAATGATATCACTAACATGGGTGTAGTTCATGAACTGATGAATTACTGAATTACAAGTTGTAGTTGGCGAACGACTGGAGAAGATAAAACAAAATGTTCTGGTCATCGCGTCTTACTACACATTCGGTTTATACGCTTATGTTCTAATTATCCTAATGGCTTTAAGGAATTAGGAAGGTTATATTAATAGGAAATGTACCACATTTGCATAATTATAGGGAGAGTGGAAAACTATTTTAGGAAAACCACCCTCAATACACCCAACAGAGATTCGAACCTCAATGTATTCGTCATCGGCACTCTAGAATACTGCGAGAATAGCGCGCTAGCTCATGCGGCCACCGAAGCGGGTAACTAGATAAATGAACTGCTCATTTAAATGAAATGACTCTCTTTGAGCTATTCCTTAGAGTGAACAGTTCTCAACCATCTCTATTAAAAACTGCCGGGTGGTAAGACCAAGGTTTCCAGGCACCTGGAAAACACAGGGAACTTTGCAAAATCTAGTGCAAATACCGGAATATTGGGTATTTTGGAACATTTCACTGAAAGCTTAAAATAGTGTGTATTTCTTTGGATGGACGAAAAAGTAAATCGAAAAATTAAGCACGCTGATTCAAACATGTCCTATTACAAGGTTTGTGAAGCCACAGAAGATGTATTTCTCCATCAATCATAAAACATCCGGTTTTAAACATAAGTCACATGATTTCTCAAAAGTCAGTGATTAAAATATTTTTATATATAATAAGTTTAAATATTAATTTAATTAGTATAGTAAAATGTATATAGTTTATTGTTTGGGTAAATGCAAAAGTAACTAGGCAAATATGTATTTATAATAAACTTTGCTCATTTGTTTATTAAAAACTGTCGATAATAATAGCCGCTACACTATTTTAAATAGAAAATAACACTCAAAGTATGATAAAGTGTGCAATTTTTTTAAAAAAATAGCGTATTTGATAAAATATGAAATTTTATTACTTTTGTGTTCAATCCAAGATGCCTGGAAAAATTGTAATTCCTTCTGAATAACCTGTAAAACACAGAGATTTGGTAATAATAAAGTTATGGCAGACCTGGGGACGCTTAGCTAGAAAAAGAGAAGTCCATCCGATAATATCCCCACTAGTGTGGAACCAGGTTCCTTTGCTTGTGACATCCGACACTTTCCACGAACAATTATTTACGGATTAGAATAATATCTGTACAGGCAATTAATTAACTTTTTTATCTCGTATTTCACGTTCTGTCTTCTAACGTTAACCGGTGACCCATGAGATCGCTTTGAAGTCTACTGAAGTCAAAGTTTCTAAGGCTTTACGTCGGGCATATCTACTTGTGGTCCACGAGACGCATGTGGCCCGGTTTATGATTATTTGCGGCACACGGCTCTTATTATGAACCAACAAACAATGCAGTACGATGCTTCTTTTTACTTACTCGCTCTTACAGGTAGAGAAAGTATTGTTATCGTCAAAAATATTGAATTCGAGATTTTTATGAATTTAGACGTTTCATGACCCCCCCTAATCCGAAAAAATTGTTTTTGAATTTCTGTCTGTCTGTCTGTCTGTTTGTCTGTACCTCAGAGTAAAACCTAAACTATTTTATCGATCGGGCTAAAACTTGGTATCTAGGGTTTTCATAGGGTTGCAGCAAGCTTAGGCGAGACAACTTGTGAAGCCATGGCTCTCTTCCATGCATTCAGACAGCACTTCTTCTTTCAAATTCAAGGGTAAGAGGTTCTGCTTCAAGACGAAAGATCAAGTTCCATCACTCATGGAAGAATTTTCAACTGCCGCTACCACCCCGTTTCATGTATCACCAAAGTTGAGAGATGTAGCTATACAGTTTGCCTGCAGTCTTTACTTAAATGAATCTAGTACAGAAAAGGACAATATTGACTTCATTCGAATACATCTGTTCTGCCATAAGACTAGGGATGTGGAGAAAATACCCCCTCCCCTAGAAGTGAAGCCTTTGATCAGCATCTAAAGAGGAGTATGCGCCAAGCGAGCATCTGTAATACAGCTCATGAGCCATTGACACCTTTCGAGAACCCCACAAATCATGGATGGATAGAGAAAGAAGGCAAGCTTGTTCTTATATGGACAACGTTATCCCTTGCCAAGGATGTTTTTGACCTCGATGTAAAATGTGCTTGCACAAAGAAATGTTCATCCTGTAAATCTATTACGGCTAAATTGAAATACATACGTTCAAGAGCGAATTTAAGGGGGGCACAGGGCCCCGTGCCTCCCCTTAGGTATAATATTTGATTATTTTTTTTAGACTAATGGAAGTGGAGGGTGAGGGCTTTGGCGGCGACCAATGAGGTCGTATATTAATTTCTGGAGTGAAAGTACAGGATAATTACTTTCGGGGTGAAGCTGGGCTTGAACTCGGCATGGGTGAATGGACGAGTCGTGGATGGAAGGGAAAATGTTTCTCCATTCAATATATATGTGCCCCCCACCGTTGATAATGTCTAGATTCGTGCTTGCACACGTTTGTGTAAATGCAAACACAATTAGTAGTTAAACTAGTAAAAAAATAAAATGATCTCAATAATTAGTTACTCTTAGCTTTTTCCTGCTCTTTCTATACTTGTTCATACATTCATGTATGTACTGTTTAAGTACTTTATTGGTCATGCTATGCTTTATTGTATTCAAGGTAAAGGTCAGAAATGAAACCAAAACTGTAACACCATGTAAATCGCATACTATACCTTTAACATGTTTCATTATAAATAAAAAATTATATTAAATAAATACTGAAAAGTATCTGTAAATGACATGTTTTTGATGAATGAATGCTTATTCAGTCCTAATATTGAACTGTATTAGTAAAATATGTATAAATTACGGTGCTACACCACATAAAAAAACTCTTGGTACAAAAAACATTCAAATCGGACGATCCATTAGAAGGTTAAGAGCATTTTGAACTTCATAGAATTATTGCACAATAGGCCCGGGCCCTCAGGTACCCCCATGGGGGTTGATCGTTGTATACTCGGACCAAAAATGTAGTACAGACCCTAACCTTCAAGATGACACTAAAAAATACACTTTTTCATCAACTTGAAATGAGTGATGGTAATTGCACCCCACTATGATCCCCTGGTACGTAATAACAACGCTTTAGGCCATTCGGTCACCTCTGTAATACTAAGATGACGTGTTGGTGTGACAATGACTCGGATAAGTTTAAAACCACTTGTTACCAAACAACTTGTTGTTTATTTGTACAAACTTGCTGTCTCATGGAACTTTTTTACTCAAGTCGAGTATAAATTAGTTTACCTCGGAATACCCGGCAAGGTTAGATGAACGGTCAGAACGCCTGATTCTGTCCAGAGTAAAGTCTCCAATGAGGTTAGATGAACGGTCAGAACGCCTGACTCTGTCCAGAGTAAAGTCTCCAATGAGGTTAGATGAACGGTCAGAACGCCTGACTCTGTCCAGAGTAAAGTCGCCAATGAGGTTAGACGAACGGTCAGAACGCCTGACTCTGTCCAAAGTAAAGTCTCCGATGTGTTTAGACGAATGGTCAGAACAATGGACTCTGTCCTGGGTTAGGACGTCACAGAGTTTAGGTAAACTGTTAGAAACCCTCGACTCTATCCCATGTGACGTCCCCATTAAGGTTAGGAGAGGTAGAGGTCTTAGCATCCTATCCCTATATCCTTATATCCTAGACATAACTAAAAGTACACGACAGATTTTAAAGGGTATTTTAGAAAATACAAAAAAAAAATTATTGCTACCAAAATTGAGAACATTTTGCTATATTAATAGTGTTATTTTTAATATTGGAGGGCCACATTCTGAACCGACTAATTATATCCGCACACTACTTATAAACTAACTTAAATTTAGAACAGACACAACACCCAGCCCTCCAGTTGTTAATTCATCACTGTGAAAGGGGAAATCCACATATGAGGGGCTCAGGCCAAAAACATGATAAGCCTCATATATTTAAATGGGATATATTCATTATTTAAACTTCTATGAAATACTGATATTTAGATTTAGAAAATAAGTAAAATATTTGTCTATATTAGCTAGCCTCAAGGTCTTGACTGAATATAAAAACAAGCTTGTAGTTCAAGAGGTAACCCACTAGAAACCACTGTTAACATATTTGTTCATAAAATGAGGGCTACCATGTTTTTGCCAGACTCCCTCATTCCACCAATGATACAATTTTCTGTCATAGCGGGAACCGAACTCAGGACCCCCAACTCGGTAGGTAGACACGCTAACAGCTGAGAGAGAGGGTTGGACATTATCAGTGCTATTTCATGGGTATTGATAATATCTATCAAAAGTTATGTCTGCAGATAAAGTGTCTTGATGTATGAATACGAGAAAGTAGATCTAGGGTGGTATGCAAGAAAGTATAGTGAATGCTTAGTGGACCGATTAGTGTGGTCACGAGCACACAATCGCTCCACCTTTTAACCAATGATGACGCAAGCAAACCCACATTAGTGTCAACAAAGCGTCCACTTAGTCAAGTTATTGCATACGGCCCCTAGTAACATCCATGCCCAGACTGTACCGAGTAAAAGGGGGTGTCTCAATGTTATCTGAACGGAGTGTCCCGCCGAAATGAAATGCTTGCGGCTCTACTGTGTTTGAGTGAGAGAATCTTGAGAACTCCCGTGCCTTGATAATCAGTGTACGAGGTGTTTACTTGACACTTAGCGCTGCGCCGGTGGTTCTGTACACTACACGACGCCATTGTCGGACTGCTTGACATGCAAATAAACGGTTTGAACCTTGAGAGGGTAACACGGAGACACCATTAGTCTTGGGAGGACTAACCACAATCACAAGCCATCAAAAGGTTTCGTCGTATTTTGCGTGTTAATAAAAAACTATGATTCATAAAGATATAGTTTTAGGTGTTCTTAAGACACTTTCCGACATCCAGCTGGATCATCGCACCGGACAGACCTGAAGGACAATAGTGCACTTTGTGATCAGCCAAACATTACAAAAAACGCTATCCACACAAGATAACAATAATTAAAAATAATGGCGTGTCTAGGCTACATCAATCTGTAGTTCAGTTTGCGGAAAGATTAGCCACCATTAATGCCCAGAGGCCCTATTGTACTAATCGAACATCCTTTCCGTGGAGGTGCTTACCATGTCCCGGTTAGATGAGAGGATAATGATAGTGAACATGACTGGAAGAAACCAATGAAGATCTTAAACTAACTTAAGCTTAACTAACCAAACCCTGGTGACCATGGGAATTACTCCTATTTCGAGTAAAATCCCCCGGTATCAGCCGGAAACCGAATCGAGGACCTACAGGTCAACAGCCAGGAGCTCTGACCACTATACCACGAGGTCGATTACGTGATCTATGGTATTCCTCTTGCAATTATTTACATTAGCTTGTGGTGTGGAAGGTTGTTGATGGTTAGAATATATTCAATAAAAATTTAAATAAAAAAACTGTCGTAAAAACAATAATTAAATTTAAAAAATCCCTCCCCACCTTCATGATGATTAAAGTGTCGTTCTAAAATTGGGTCACGTTTCCAAAACGTTTGGGAAACAATGGTATAGTATATTTACGCCTTCAAGGTTAGTCCGTTAAAAAAAAACTTGAGAGCGTAAGGGGGCGGCCAGATTGGGCGAGCGACTAAAATATAAAATTGAACACATTGGTTGTAATGAGAGGTGGCCAGACTGGAGCGCGCACGCTTGAAAGATAGAACTGGTTCTATTTTTCAAGCGCGAGCGCTCGACCCGGTACAGTCTAGTTTACAGGCGCTAGGCAATATTATTATATGTTGGTTCATTGAGTGCTAAGAAAATCTAATTTTGACATTTTTATTAATATAGATAGGTTTAGCACACTTGCTACTAACGGCCTAATTTAATTGGTAAGAGCATAAACCATACTTATATATATATATAACTGATATGTTAAAATACTTCAATATTATCAAAGGCCTTTACAAATAAGAATCACCATTAGCGTGTAGAGAGGATGAGAAAATCACAACAATAAATCACTTGTCAAAAACCACCCTCATTTCATTTCACTGAGTCAAGATTCGTAGCTTCCTCGTCAACAACTATTGAGAGCTATCTGCTAATTACGCGCTCGCTCGCACGCCCGCCAGTTTGGCCACCCAGTCGCTTGCGCGCTCGCTTGCACACTTGTCAGTTTGGCCGAACCCTAATGTATGATCCGCTTCAGTAGCCGAATGGTTTAAGGCGTCACTCTCGTGTTGGACTGGCCTGCTGATGGCGGGAAGATTGTGTTTCAAATCCCAGTCGGGTCTACTGAGGGTAGTTTTTTTTCCTAAATGGGTTACCACTTTCCTTTCACGCAAATACCGGGTAGGCTACCTCTAAAATGCTTCCTTCCTCATCCCTACCCCATTAGAGTAATTACTATCATAATTAGTAGAGGTGGTGATGCAAAAAAAAAAGAAACAGTAGTTTATGCCACGTAGTAAGGAAATAATATCACGTGTAAATTTGGGAAATCGTGCCATGGGTTTGCCAGCCTTATCCTAGAATGTTACCAGAGTCATACTTTCCAAAACTTTCTTGAAAACATTGACATTCTGTTGTAAAAATGAAGCCAACATTCTTTAATAACTATTCAATTTCACACGAGCCCATCTCGCAACCCAAATTAACAGGGGGATTAGATACACGATTACGCTCGTGTCATAAATTGAATCTAGGTGTGAGATTTTCTGGATTCTTCCCTCATATTATTATTATTTAGCACCACGTCTTACTACCCGTTCGGGTTATACGCTTAAGTGCTAATTACGCTAATGGATTAGGAATTGGGAAGGTTGAATAGAGGAAGTGAACCCGCATTTGCGTGGAGGGAGAGTGGAAAACCATTTAGGAAAAACCACCCCTAGTTCACCCGACCGAGATTCGAACCTCGATCTCCCCGTCCTCAGCAGTCGGGCTCAACTCGACTAGCGCGTTAGCCAACTACGCCATCTAGGCGAGTTCTTCCTTCAAAGCAACAGTGAATAGGTATTAGTGAGATAGGCACAGATTTATATGATTGCCAAACCCTTCCTTCACCTCTGACAAGACGTGTATTAATCACAACTTGTGAATGTGTGGAATGCCAGGCCTCCACCGTGGTTCGGATCCCACGTTAAACTGTAGGTCCTCCATTTCATTTCACAATCATTCTACCATTACACATTAGCGTAAGTGGGTATAAACCGAACGGGTAGTAAGACGTGGTGTTAATAATAATAATAATAATAATAATAATAATAATAATAATAATAATAGTGAGATATTTTTTATTTTATTTTTTAGAAACTCATTGAATATAGTAAAATTATTTCACACATCTCTATTCGATTAAGACAACAGGGAAACGCCTACTTTTTTGGCCGCATGGTCTAAGGCGCTTCTCTCACAGTGGACTAGAGTGGCGATGACGGGGATATCGAGGTTCGAATCTCGGTCAGGTGTATTGAGAGTGGTTTTCCAAAATTGCTTTCCCTTCGCGCAAATGCAGGTACACTTCCTATGAATATAGCCTCCATTAGAGTAATTGAATCGGTCATTTTTAAAACCACATAAGTCCATATTTTCTCGAAAATTAGTTACTGTTAGCTACTATAGCAACCACTAGGGGTAGACGCTTCATTTCCTGTCGAAATAACGTCAGTTCTTGACTTATGTGGTTTTACCAATGAACACTACATCATTCCCGGACTCATACGGTTTTACCACTAAACAACACCTGGCCTGCTCAGTACTTGGCAAGATGTCTGATTTTGGAATAGCAAAGCGACTGATTCGGCACGCTGACAGAATTTTTGGAGCTTCTGAGTACACTGAACTGATAATTAAATTGAATAAACAGAGTAAATTTATAGTAACAGAAGTTAAACATGATGATATATTAAATTTCAAGCATTGGTGGGCCACAGTATTTTAATAAAAACACATTATTCATTGCTTCTCAGGGAAAAGGTATTCCAAAAGATCAGAAGGTGTATTTTGGCACTACAAGGTTCATTTACCTACGATGCCAACATTCCCGGAGTTGTAGCTGCATCATCGTATATTGGTGGATTAGAGACACATTTATTTAAGCTTGGAAAATCAACGAAGATACTACCACTGCCTACAGAGAAAGCATACACTTAATCGGTGGCCATTCATGAAAAAAAAAATACGCAGGACACAAGAAAAGTCCTTCAATATTTTTATAATAAACTAATGCAGTGGCCTACTCAATCTAAAGCCCAGGACATAAAGTCTGTTCAGCGTAGGAATTGTTTTCTGAAAGGCCTTTTTTCCTACTAGAAAGCTATTATATAGTAGGATTTTGGTAGGAAAAAATATCTTTCAGAGAGTAATTTCTACCGTGAATGGAGTATGGAGATGGTAGATGATGAATAAGTAAAGAAAATATAAGCAATATTTTGTGTTTCATATGGTATTTTTATTCTTTTTTTTTAAGGAAGGAATCTTACACAATCTTAGTCAGTCCGGCCATCAGTCCATCAGTACTGCACCTACACGATCAGTCAGACTGTCAGTATTAATAAAGTAATAATTAATACTGACAGTCTGACTGGTCGTGTAGGGCCAGTACTGATGGACTGAATGACGGACTGACTAAAATATTGATGTGATCAGAATTTTCTGATCACATCAGTCTCAGTCCATCAGTCTTGCAAGATGTGGGTAAGACTGACAGTGGTACTGACAGTAATATTGACCGTGTGCGCGCGCGCTCGACACTATTCCCTTCAGTCTCAATAGCAAACATTGACTGTCCATGCCTTTTCCTTATCATCCATATTGTAGCACGTTGCATGCAGGAGCTGAGCCTGATGAAAATAATGATACGAAGACTGACCGTGTAGGCTACGGTACCGTTGTAAATACTGATGCGTACTGACAGTAAGATTGTCAGTCTTAGGACTGACAGTCTGAATGATCGTGTAGGGGCCCTATAAAAGTTACCCGTCATAAGTAGGGTAGAATACTAGGGTGGGTGGGTAGTTGGATTATTATATACAACCAATTATTTCAAAAAAATGAATCTTATATTTTGATTTTTTGTGTCTCTTGGTTTAAAAAAAAAAGTCAAAAAAGTCATTTCTGATCAGGTTAGAGATAAGCTCATAAAATTTTGAGCCTAATGAGCAATACTCCTGAATAACTTTTCTCGATTTATTTAAAAAAATATTGTCAGTCTGGTCTTTTTAAAAAAAATCCCACTTCTCGCCAAGCTAAAAATTCTACATAAAGAATGGTTTTAATCGATATAGCGAACCTACTTCGGTGACCGCATGGTCTAAGGCGTCACTCTAGTGTTAAAATATACCACAGATGACAAGGAACTCAGGGTTTAAATCCCGGTGGGGTGTATTGAGGGTGGTTTTTCCAAAATTGTTTTCCATTCTTCCTCCACGTAAAAGCAGGTACACTTCTTCTAAATTCAACCTTCCCCATCTCTAACTCATTAGTGTAATTAGTAGATATTCGTATAAACTGAACCGGTAGTAAGATGTGGTGCTTGGAAAATAAATGAAAACAACATAGCTTTCGTATAGATGTAGCTATTCTATATAAAAAAATGTTTAATAAATCGAAGTTATATACAGACACTAAAATCAACGAAACGCGTGTGCACTTTTGTTTTTGCCAAGTATTTAAACTATTATTTTCAAAGTGTTTCATCTCATTTAAAAGTTGGACCGTTTTTCATTTATCATTGTTAATTTATGCTTTGTGTTTGCTTTTCCTCGCTAAACACTTTATTCATCTCTTTTTTTTTATGCTTGTGGCCCCGTGGTGTGACATGACCGATCCGGAGTTCACTTTAGATGCGTCCCGAGGGACTGATAATTTGATTTGTGTTGAGTACAAGTACAAATACTAATGGATGAAATATAAACATCGTGCAAGAGAGTTAGGACTCTAAAAGAAGGGCAAATGGTTGGTTTACATTTCAATTTATTAAGGAAGCTGTTTATGGCTATTTAGTAGGATTCAACTTGTATTTGTAATAATAATTCAACTGCAAATATACTCTCAATTGTGTTAATTTGTTCAAGGTGAAATCTTAATTAGCGACTTTGAGCTATGGTTGGGAATGTTTAACTGTGCTATATTTCTACAAAAACAATCATGATCAAAAAAAAAGTCTATGAACTGATAGATAGAAATATAACGGCAATTCATGAATTCGTATCAGTGTGGTTAAATTAATTCCATGATTACATACCTACTTGAATAAAGGCTCAACAACCGTTTCGGTGTTAATTATTACATGCGACACAAAGTTTAGATAAAAATTATCATATTTGTAAAAATTACATTTCACATAATGAATTATAACTTCTGAATATAGGTCAAAACCAACCCAATATTTACAATCTACCTACTTATTCTATGGCATTAGGGACTCAAAAGTTCATTGCCGACCTTTCAAAAGTACGCCACCTATTCCTATCCTGAGCTAGTTCTATCCAGTCCACCTCATTACACCCTATCTTGAGCTAACATTATCCATTCTACCTATTACACCCTATCTTGAGCTAGTTCTATCCAGTCCACCTCAGTACACCTTATCCCTATCTTGAGCTAGTTCTATCCAGTCCACCTCATTACACCCTATTACTATCTTGAGATAGTTCTATCCAGTCCACCTCATTACACCCTATTACTATTTTGAGCTAGTTCTATCCAGTCCACCTCATTACATTCTATCCCTCCCTATATTGAGCTAGTTCTATCCTCTCCACCTTATTACACCCTATCTATATCTTGAGATAGCTATATCCAGTCCACCTCATTAAATCCTATCCCTATCTTGAGCTGGTTCTACCTACCTATTCCACATCATTACACCCTATCTCTTTAAGGTCTAATCCAAATTTATCCACCCATCTGCGTCTAGGTCTCCCCAATGGTCTCTTCCCATTCGGTTTACCAGTCACTACCCCGAATATGGTTCTAGATTCTCCCATTCACGCTGCATGTTCTAACCACCTTAATCTACAAGATTTGATCATCCAAAATTTGCCAAGAAACATTTTTAGCGCCGCGCTTTACTACCCGTTTGGGCTACACGAAAATGTACTATTAGCGCTAATGTACAGGGGATTAGGAAGGTTGAATATAGAATAGGTGTACCCAAATTTGCGTGGAAGTTAAATGTAAAACTATTTATGGAAGGCCACCATTAGTAAATCAACCGTGATTTGAACCTCTATCCTCCCGTTTTCGGCAGACTAATCTATTGCGATTTGGACCATGCGCGTCAACCTCCTGGTAAATTACGCAATAATCTGAACAGATACTAAAAAAACTGTTGATTATTATGTTTATAAAATTAAGCTAAAAGTATCTACTGAAGCAATAAACTTATTGTATATATTTTGAACAAAATATTTGTTTGTTTTTTCATATAAAAATATAGAAATAAAGACTTTTACTTGCGTTCCATTTCGTCACACCTTAAATCTTTCGTATCGTCATTTTGTCCGTGTCACTCTGAAAGTTAAGTCATTATTAGTGTGAACATGGACAATACCCCCGAATCGCGGCCACCATCAACACAACAGTCACGTGAAAATGTAGGTTTGCCAGAGAGGTAACAAACATCCTGTGCAGCCACCACTCAACAGTTAATAGCGATATTACAATACACTGAGAAATGTGTCGTGTTTAGTTCAGCACGGGCTTGCAACATCGCAAAACCCTGCCCGAGAGACTTCGAGCCAATAGAGACACACTAAACCCGCCTCGGTGGTCGAATTGTCTTAAGGCGTCAATCTCACACTAGAGTGATGGGGAGAACTGTGTTCGAATTTCGGTCGGGTGTACTGAGGGAGTTTTTCCATAAATTGTTTTTCACTTTCCCTCCACGCAAATGTGGGTACACTTATATTAAGCTCAACCTTCCTCGTTCCTAACACATTAGAGGAATTAGTACACAAGCGTATAGCTCGAACGGGTAGTAAGACGTGGTGCTGATAAAAAAACTTAACTATTTCCCTTTATTATGGCTACATGCTTCGTGACAAGTTTACCATTTACAGTATTTTGAAGTGTCTGACGAATAAAGACAAAGCGGGAGAAGAAGACGTGACGTAGAGACAGAGAAAAAGGAATAAGAGAGAGAGCTGTGATGTTTTTTATACGGTAGTAATAACCAGAGGTAACTAACTAACTACAAGGCCAAGGTTAGTAGTTTCGTAAGTTTCGCTGTCTTGTCACATGAATTACGGGAAGTCAACAAGTATAGTTTCATCTCTCTCGATTTCTCTTTCTACCTCTCTCGCTCTAATTGGCTATGCGACACTTCAATGCCTTCAAAACGTTACATCATCAACAGACAAAGTTTTCAATCAAAACACATTTGTGGGTTTGAGCTTCGAATGGCTATTTTGTCAGGAGTCAAGGATGTTATTGAGAGGGCCTTTTAGAAAATATAAATATATTTTTTACGCCCAGAATTGATAAATGTGTTCTATATTATTAATGGTACTTACGTTATAGGTAGACTATTGATATCATTATTAAAATTGGCAGCTGGTGATAGCGTGAATTGACTTAATAAATAGATCTAGTAGCTTTTCTAGCTGTCAAATATTGATTTGCCTTTGAAAATTTGGACAATACCTCTAAAATACGGTTTGATTAACAGGTTGATTAAACCCGCTTCAGTGGTCGCATGGTCTAAGACGCTACTATCACAATAGACAAGACTGCCGATGATGGGGAGATTGTGGTTCGATCCTCGTCCAAGTGCACTGAGGGTGGTTTTTCCTAAATGGTTTTCCACTTTATCTCCACGCAAATGCCAACACATTAGAGTACTTAGTACATAAGCGTATAGCCCGAATGGGTAGTAAGAGATGGTGTTAAAAAACAGGTTGATGGGTTATCTCATTACTAATTAGTAAAAGGTACCCGCCAAAGTTAGCGTGGGATAAATTTCTGGCTTATTTAGTCTGGTTTGCTGGTGATGAGGTTGGGGTTTGAATCCCATCCTGGTGTCTAAGAGAGATGTTTTAAATTATTCCTCTCCCATCCCTTTACACACGCAAATGTGGATACATTTCTTCTATATTCCATGTTCCTCGTCTTAACCTCAATAGTATATTAAATGCACCCATCCCGAGTGGGTAGTAAGACACGGTATAATGTATGATATGGTATCAAAATAATATTGTTTGCAATTTTTAAAATATTAATATATAACTGAGAGTTAAATAATTTGTTGGACAAATATAATTTGTTTGTTTATATAACAGAACAAATGTTTTTGGTTTGTAAAAGTTTTTTTTTTACCTATAATTAATCAACACCCTTCAAAAAGTTTTGTCTAATCAATGTACCTTTTAACTGATACCTTAGATCTGTCGGTAGCGTGTCTGTCTACAGAGCTAAGGGTCTCGAGTTCGATCCCCGGCATGACCAAAAACCTATAATTGGTGAAATGTGGGTTTCCCCCTTTTATAGTCATAAATTAACATCTGGTTGGAGACTGGGTGCTGTGCTGTTCTAGATTTAGGTTAGCTTATTAGTCTTGTGATGAACTAATCACTCGGTTCAGAAAGTGCACATTAAATACCTCAATTAATATCTAATCAAGTATTACGTAAGCATAAGCCCTTTAGGGGAGGAGGGAGTTCGAGCTTTGTTTATTTTTGCTGACAAGGGGGAGAGGCGGGTCGGAACAATGCTTACGTAAGATATATAAAGACGGGAAAAATTGAGGGAGGGTGCATCGCAAGCCGCTTGGACTTCAGGGCAGCAATGAAGATGCTGAGTGGCTAAACAAGGAATAACTGGAGAAGCCTGTAGAAGTAAGCCAAAGATTGA
>CABFWB010000200.1:2329-28459 GCA_902151455.1 Timema bartmani
GTTTAATGCAACACAGGCACGTCTGTCCTACACTCCACTCCACTGACTTTCCTGACTTTATCCCTAGTTTAATGCAACGCAGGCACATCTGTCCTACACTCCACTCCTCTGACTATTTCCTGACTTTATCCCTTGTTTAATGCAACGCAGGCACATCTGTCCTACACTCCACTCAGCTGACTTTCCTGACTTTATCCCTAGTTTAATGCAACGCAGGCACATCTGTCCTACACTCCACTCCACTGACTTTCCTGACTTTATCCCTAGTTTAATGCAACGCAGGCACATCTGTCCTACACTCCACTCAGCTGACTATTTCCTTGTCCTAGAGTAGGATCACCGTTTAATGAACCTTTCAGAACTAGGTTGAAATTTTCATTTTACATTTATTTAGAGGTATTTAACGTGGCACTTTCTGAACCGACTGATTATATAAGAACACACATCAGACCCTGTGGTGTAGGGGTCAGTGTGTCTGTCTGCAAACCTAAGGGTCCCGGGCCCGATTCCCGGCTGGTACCTCGGATTATTTTCTCTAAAGAGGAATTATACACAAAGGTACGCTAGGGGTTGGTAAATTAGGCATAAGATAGGTTTAGGACTCCCACTGCAACAGTCTGGGAGAACATAGTGGCTAATAGTCTACACACAGGTGATCGAACAGGATGCCATGTCCTTCCCGGTCACTCCCCCTCACCCCCAATGTTGGTTAAAAGCTTGAAAGTTGGGAATTTTGTGAGATTTGAGTTATGGAGTTGGGAAATTCTATGCTTATTCTATACCCCATTATTTTATATTATGAAAGTCCTTAACCACAGACTTGTACAGACAAATTTAAAATTTCTTGACTGTTGATCCCTACTATATAAAAAATCCCAACTTCAAAACTCATCAAACATTGAAAGGAGATTCCTTCTGTAGTAAATTGTAGAAAGCTTAAGTTAATCAAGTAGTCTAGTAGCGCCGTTGTCAGTAGGCAGAGACAACGGCCGGTGAGTGTATGCCGAATATGTTATGGAAACGAATCATAAGGGAACATGAGCTGCCCAGTAGCAAAATTTCACTCAGCCAGCAATGCTTGAAGTGGCAGCATATCTCAGCCAATGTTTTGTTAATGATTTAATGTTTTTAGTTGTGACTTTCGTGGCTGCTAGACTGTCGCAGTTTTATGATTCAAATTATCAAATGTTGTACAGCCAATGCCTTAATTAGGGCTTTATTAAATTTTGAAGGCATAAATGCAGTGAATGCTACGCAACATTTTATTGTTTTCTTATCGAAAGCTCTGACTGATGAAATGAGGACATTGAGGTTAGTGTTAACGTTTGACTTCTGAAATACACACTAATCTTTCTATCAAGTATTCATACTAGTTTGAATTGAGCTGATGTATCTTATTTCATTGTTTATTAAAATAGGCTTTCATGAAAGCAATTTAAATAGGCTCAAAGCAACAATCAAAGAAGAGGAGTAATAAGGCTGTGTTACACTGTTACAACTCTTATAATTTTTCATTTGATTAAGTAGACTACATTAAACAAAAAATAAGTTTTTTTTTTCACCCTTTAACATTTTCAAATTTGGGATACAGTTTTAAATTCGTTATTTAATGTTCGATTTGCGTGAAATTTCGTATAACCATGTTGTTTAGAGTGCTGATTTAGAATTTCCCATAAGTTATTTAATAAAATTTCAGGAGAAGCCCCTTCACCCTCACGTGCTAAATTACAATGTTTTGAATAGTTTATTGACGTACCAGTATTAACATTTTAGGGCAGCTTCCATAAGGCTATGAAGCAGGACATTGGTAGACAGGTATCAAAATACTGTGTAAATATCGATAAATTCAATTTTTATTGCTTTATTTTACAGTTGAAAATGTTTTTTTAAATAAACATGGCCAAATTGCTAATTTTTCGATAAAGTGACAAGCGAGTTCTACATCTCAGGGAGATAATTAGTTAAATATTGCTTCCAAGTGTATTATAATAAGGCAGCGGCTTCCAACCTGGGGGTCGCAGCGTGTTTTGGGTGGGTTCACAATATAGAGGTTTTAGCTTTATATTTACTTTTTCAAGGCTTTTAATCATTATAGGAAGATACGTAAATCCAATAGAAATGTAAGGTGTTAAAGTGCTAAAAACGACCTAGTCACTGATTAGGTTCCTTTTGGCTATTCTATTCTGATATCAAGCGTATAACCCGAACGGGTAGTTAGACGCGGTGCTAAATATTATTATTATTCTGATATCTTCTTGCCGACTTGTTTACTGTGGCAGCCTTGTAATGCTGCTAGCATAATATAAAATCATCCCCCAACCACGGCCTTGTTGATTCTCTTTTACTACACATTAGTCGCATATAATCATTACTATAAGCAATTTATAGTAATTAAAACAAGCATTAGTGGACATGTGGCTTTAATGTCACGCTCTTTTGGTTTGGTTTGTTAGTGAAGGTGAAGTAAGGATTTTAATATCCCTCCAAGCAAATAAGGGTATATTTCCTCTAAATTTTACATATCCCACTGGTGTAGTTAACTGTAGATAGTTCGGGCTGGTAGTAATACACAGTGAAAAAACTTAAAAACTAGGGTTTGAACGCTTTTAAGTTATCAAAGGGTCGCGATGACCGCAGAGAGAAAAGTTGTGGTCTTTAACTACAAAATGTTGGAAACCTCTGTAATAAAGCCATTTAAATTTTTTTATCTAAATTACACGATTTGAACGATATCTGCAAATATAAATAGATATATGTAAGCTCAATTGGATATTTAGATCAGATGCAGGAAAACTGAAATAAATAATAATTCAAGTTATTTCCTTATGCGCTGAAAAAGCCTTGTAGCTTTAAAAATCCAGTATAAATAAATAAATACATTTAAAAATCAAGTTGCCTAAAAGCTCAGTTCAAGGCTTTATTATCACCCCAAATTTAAAAAATATCTGGGGGAAAATAAAATAAAATTTAACAATGCACAAATATATAGTTTCTCTCCATACAATTTGTATACCTTGTTTTCAAACATTGTTGCACGTTTTATTATTTTATAAAAGAGCGTACAAGTTATGTCTCACATGCCACTTATGAACATTATATACCACCATTATATACTCTTTCAAGGACTATCACCAAAGAGGTTGTGACGAGGAAGCAAACAGAAACCTGTAGCATCAACCAACATAAAAAGTTTAGAATGTAGCGCCAAATGGAGAACGACGTCTGATTGGCTGAGCTTGTGACGTCACTCGATACACAAGCCAACGCGTTGCATACCCAAAGCTATATGGTAGAAAAATTAAGTTGTTAAAAATCAGGTCACATTTTGGAACTCTAAATAATAAATCAACCTTAAAAGTCCACACCAATGTCTTATTAACGTCATTACTCTATTTACTTAAAAAAAATATGTATGTGTGCTTGTTTTAGTATTAAAATATAACTGCTGTGTACTGGGTGACGTAAGCAATGACGTAATCAAATTCCTCCAAGTGGCGCTACCTGAGGCGACCAGACAACGTCAAAATTAATTCAACAAAATAAAACAGTTTGGGATATTGGCGAGCTACACACAATTATATAAAAACACTTTTTTTGCAATTTTGTAAACTACCTGTAAAAAAAGTCCGGCATCAGAACGAGAAGAATAGAATGAGTTTTTTTTTTCTATTAAATAATTTTTTGTTTAGTTTAAAACAATTCTAGTGTAAATCCTTTAGAATCGTAGCAAATCTGATATAAATTTGTTGAGAGCAGTATTCGTGCATTGTCTAACAAGCACATAAAAACTCTTATATAGGTTATATGCATTTAAATAGTTGTCACAAATTATGTAAACTATTCCAAAAATAAATCTCTAAGCCCCTTTATTGATTACAACAGGGTTTTCCTTTCGTAAATGGAAATTGGTTGTTTACACAGTATTCACATTTTAACATTATTGTGTCGAGCATTTATTTTCTGTGACCCTATTTCCCATTTTCTCATGTTCAAGCCACTACAATGTAACGACAGATTTTCCCTCTCTTGAAATGCTGCGATATATATATAAAAAAGGGCGTCTCCGAAATTCAGAGGAAGATAAAAATCTCCATCAACAACTTATACACGTCACACAGAGAAAGGTTCATTGAATTTCAAATTTCATTAAGGAAATGGCCGCTAGATAGCAGCAGCGCCGTGGGATGATGAAACAAAAGAAGAACATAATTCAGTTAGCGCGAGCCTTGATCTCCCGGCCAATTCCGAAAATCGACTCGTCAAAAGCTGTAGATGGAAAGGGGATGGTATAAGGGGGAGGGTGGAGGGGAGAGGGTAGTGGTCGAGTAAACATGGCGTAATGCGCAAAGTTTTCCTAACACAAAGCCACTTTAGACAATTGCTTGCCTGACTGGGGTGTTACGGACAAGTGGGGAGAGGAGGTGAAGAAGAGGAGGGAAAGAGGAACGAAATGGAAGTGAACTGGAAGAAAAAGATGGCTGACACTGTCCCGGCTAACTTGTTCAATTTATCGACATCGAGATATCATTATTCTTAGTAATGAAATGCTTCGAAAACTAGCAAATCTCTTGCTCATTCTTTGGATTACTTATTTGAGTTATAGTTTTGTTTATTCTCCCAAAAATTTAGTATGTTTGGACCTACAGCTACAGACGTAAATCTATTTTAGAATATTTTTTAGTAATGCTCACTTAATAAGTATAATTATTGATGACTAAAGGTTAAATAAAATGATTAATTATAAGATAGCTTCAGAGATGGCTCGTGGTTTATTACAAGAGCCAACCAGGCTTGACGGGACTGTACTTGACTTAAGAAGGGAGTGTATGTAATGCGAGTTAATAGCAGGGTTTTTTTTGTTGCGGTTTTTATATCAAAACAATTTTTGTACAAAATAGATCAAATATTGGTCCAGTACAAACATAAGAGTTTAATTTTATTCACACGTTGATATCAACAGTTGTTGGATATCTGTCATAAGTATAGCGGCATTAGATGAGAAACTTTTTAAATTAACTTCCGGTACACCATTTACAAGATATTCTACAACTGTTGATATCACAATATGAAGAAAATTATTTATTTGATTTATTTTGACAACAAAAAATTGACAAATGACCGCTATTGTTCCTTCCTCTCCACTGTCCAGTTGAATAACCACACATAAAATAAGGTAAAGATACAATGTATGTTTGTTGTTTTTAAATTGTAAGTTTTATAATGAATGACTCGTGTCGTTGGGCACGCGGACAGAATGTCTGACTTATCTAGTCTGGTTTACCTGTAAATGGGGGGGAGGGGGTTGGGGTACGAGTTCCGGTCAGATATACTGAGGGTGGTTTTAATTAAACAGTTTACCTCTTTCAACATGCAAACACCAGCGCATTTCCTACTAAATACACCTCCCTAATTCCTACCCCTTTAGCGTATTTGGAGAGCGTACTAAACTGGAAAAGTAATAAAACACGGAGCAAATAAAAAGTACTGTTGGTAGTACTGTCAAGTCTTGTGTTTAGGGCTCAGCCAACCTTCCCCCCTCCCCCACCACCTCTTCCCTAGTCAGACCAATATTGGTTCCAACATTTGCAAGTACCTCCAATCTACATTCCAATTTAGATTTTTTTTTTAATGGTACAGTGCACTCCACAGACTTTCTTTAATCTTAAAATAGAGATATTTACTAAAAAAAACTTGTAAAATTTGTGATACAAATTAATAGACATTGTTGCAGAAACAATCCTTCAAAAAAATAACTAAACACTGTTGAAGAAATATTGAGAAAAGATGAACATCTCTTTCCACCAAAGAAGAGTGAACTTCATTTTCATAGACGGAGATAAAAAATATAAATATTGGCTTATAGCTTAGAGACTATTGATTTTAAAAATATATATTTCAAACTAAAGAGTTTTAGATTTAATATTACTACAATTTTACAGTAATCAAATATTTAGTACCGCAAATAGTTGCGGATATATGATCAAAATTTGAAATCTGCTTACGTAAGGTACTACCCTTAAAGTCGTTTTAATGGGAAAACGGGAATCGCCATTTTGTTTGTAATGGTAAGCAATGCCTGTATTCAAAATTTAATTTAAATTGCTGAAGCGGATTTTGAGAAAATCAATTTTATCTATTTTTTCCCCCTTCAGTAAACTACCCTTAATTTTAGAGCTAGATAACTAATTCCGAAAACCCCTCGGGGGGACTCTATAAAAACCCTAGATACCAAGTTTTAGACCGATCAGTATAATGTTAACGGCTTTTGTCCGAGATATAGTCAGACGATATCGCGAAACCCATTTTTAAAGTTTCTGGGAGTCATGAAACATCGACATTTATAAAAATATTGAATTCGATTTTTTTGGCGTTCACAACACTTCATTCTTCGAGGTGTCGAGAGAAAATAAAAAGGATCTTTTTTGACGGTTAAACAAATTAATAGAATAAATTTTATATATTTATTCGTAAATTCATGTGATCTAAAACTATAGATTTTCACAGATAATAATTATCAATACTTATGAAACAATATCTAATAGTTCTGTGAGCAGTAAAACTTACTGCCTTCATTCATAAAAGTACACCAGAGTTAAGAACTATGTCATGTTCTTATCGTTAATATTGTCTCTTTGGATTTCAAGTTGAAACATCTCCCATAATTTCTCCTCGGATTTGAAGTAGATATTTCTCCTTGGTTATCAAGTTAGACATAAAACAAATGAATACTAAATTCAATAGTATATCCATAGAGAATAACCATTGTTTATTAAGACGTCTGTCTCTCTATAGAAGTCAACATTTACAAAAAAATACGCCTTATATACTCAATAAAATGTTAAATTCAAATCATTTTAGACGTAAGTAGCAAAAAACCTTTTGAGCGGCCGCCATTTTGAAACGAATAACTAAGTTGCAAAACCATGAATTTACATCATCCTGACAAATTTCGTAAAAATGGGTCTATACATTTGACAATCATCTCGGGACAGACATCCAAACAGACAGATCGTAAATTTAAAATAGAGCCTCGCTATCCTATGCTCGGTCAACTAATAAAGAAAAATGTTAAATCGTTGACCGCCAAAAAAGTTTTGTGTTTTCTTAAAATACCTTTCTACGTAATTAATCTTACCAGACCATGTCCGGAACGCGCTATGCGAAAACAATTATTCCTTAAAGAGTTTGTTTAGCTATAATTCGAAACAAACATTAAGAAAAAAACTTGTTTTCTTAAACAAACACACTTTAAATTTTTACTAACTTATATTTTTCTCTTGAAAAGACATCACCAGTAATACAATAATAGTACTGGTAGCAATTTAAAGTGAAACTATGTTCTTGTGACCTAAAATGGCGCCGTACGACTATTTCCACATGAAAAATATGTCCTTTCTAAGAGCTTCATCCATGAATCTAAAAAAAGAAAAGAAAAAAAGTTATTTTCTTTTGGATTTTAAAATAGGTCAAGCGTACGAGTTGGTAACTTAAGATTAGAAATAATATATTCCTGAATTAAACAGCATACCAAGCGAAAACAAGCCAAATTTATTTATTTGGTTATTTCCAGTGATTGTTTCAAAAGTTATTAAATATGATTGAATAATTCTAGATGTTTTGAGGTAAAGCAATTATTTAAGAAGCCCACTTCGGTGACCACATGGTTTTAGACGTCACTCTTGCTATAGACTAGACTGTCGATGACGGGGAGATTGGAGTTCAAATCCCGGTTGGGCGTACTAAATGCTTTTTCACTCTTTCTCCACGCAAATGTGGATACAGTCCCTTTAAATTAAACCTTACTCGTCCTTAACATATCAGCGTAATTAGTGCATAAACGTGTAACTCGAACGGGTAGTTAGACGCGGTGCTAGCAAAAAGTATTATAGTAGCCAACGAAAAGTTGGCTAAGTAGTCAACTTTATTACATGCTCAAGTCACAAGATTTGTGGTAAAGTTAAGTGTAAGTTCAGACTCTTGTGATTTTTATGCCAATCCACAACTCAAAGACTTTTATCTTTACAAACCTCAAATACTTTTTTTATGACATCGGGAATCCTGTCTTAATAGTGACTAACGTAAATTATATATCATTGCTTGCGGCTACGATATTAAAATTTTGGAAAATTTTGATATGATAATCCTCGAAGTGAATGCTTTTATTTTGATATACAGAAAACTAAAATAGGTTTGGTAAAACTCGAGAGAAATTTCTGTCGAAATAATTTGTATTTTTCTGAACTTGATGTTTCCGTTTAGAATATTTTTGAAATTGGAAATTTATTTTTCGTTCATCCTTAGGGTATAAAATTTAATTTAATTTAAATAAATTATTAAAATTGATTAGGTGAAAATAAATCGCTTCATGTTGGTGAAAACGCTAAGTCTAAATAAATGTTTAATAAAATGATTATATCAGCACACGACTTACAAACTAGATTTAATAAAGACCAGTCACAATAACCAATCTCAAAGACATTAATAAGTTCATCATTGTGAAAATTTCATCACTGAATTTATTTTTCGGCCATGCTAGAATTCGAACCCTGGACTAGATTAGCCACACGCGCACATTCAAGCAGCGGACGTTCCTTTTTTATGAACACTAAAACGACGTCCTACTTCGAGTCCAGGATGGACGTTTAACTGTCCGACTTTCCAAGTTGCTGAGGAACAAATAATTTTCGTCCTAGCCCAGTCTAGTCTCTACTACAGTACAATTTTCATAGCAAGAACCTTATTTATGTCATTCATAAAAGTTACTTGATCTTCTTTCACGTATCCATACGTCAAGTCATGGGATCTGAAGATGTCACTTTTGATATTATAATGTTATCTATTTTTACAGAAATGTTTTGGTTGTAAAAGGTCCTTCTTTTAAAAATTGTACTATAGTAGTTTGACGCATCAAGTACTACATTATGTAAGTGTACACTTAATTATATTTCTGTGATGAATTTATTTTTATTTATATCAAAAATTTAGTTGAAAATTCTCGTTTAAATATTTTGATAAAATATTACAATTGCTCTTAAAATTATGATCTTACAAACTATTCTTCATTTCCAACTAGTCCTGGTGACAAGGTAATGGTGACACTAGTGTATTTATGTCACCGATACAATGTTCTATAGTTTTTATTTTTTAATGTTGCAATCATACCCGGTACCTTTAGCTTACAAGGCAGATGGGCGCCTCTCAACTGGTTTGGTATTTATATAATATAAGGTTACATATGAAGGCTACAGGGGAAATAGGGGAAGGTACATTATAAATATTTTCCAGGACAACAATTTTAATATCTTAAACTCCATAAGAACACTAGGAATTATTTTTTAAATTAATTTAAACATGAAAATACCTTTTTTAACCTTAATATAAACTGAATTAGAAAGGTCTCTTAATTGTCTAACAGATGGCAGCACTAACTTAATATGTGCTAAAATTAAGCTTTCCAACTTCTCCCCCGTACCATACTGACGAAGTAAATAAAAACTTATACAGTTTTCCTTTTAAAAAAATGAGAAAACACAATTATTTAGAGCTACTAATCATATTTTCCAAAATTATTGTTGATAAAGATTAAATTCAAGTTCTGGGTAGTTGATGATATTACCTGGTAATTTCCGATGTGACCAAGGGGTGAGTGGTCTGCGTTCGAGCCCAGGTTGAGTCTCGCAAAGCTTTGTCACCCACAAACCACCCTATGCTTTGAGCAGACGTGATTGGCGTGCGGTATATCTGCGAGGGGCCTGTAAAGCACAAAAGCGCGCTGGTTACGTTAACGTGGAAGTGTAAGGATAGAAAAGGTAAGTGTGTTGTTTTTTTTTTGCAGTTTTTATAGCAAAAATTTTATTGGTTAATATAAATCAAATATTGCTCCGGTGTAAATATAGAGCTTAATTTTCTTCACACGGTGATATCAACAGTTGATGAATATCTGTCATGATCATAGCAGCGTTAGATCAGAAACCTTTTAAATTAATAGAAATAGTTGTCATTAAATTCCAGGACACCCTTGATAGATATTTAACAACTGTTGATATCACCTTTCGAAGAAAACTTAACTTTTTATGTATCTTTACTTTACTTTACATCCATTACTGTTTCCAGCCTGCGGTCACTTTTTTATTTAAGTCATATATTTTCCACTACCAGCTTGCTAGGCCTGTCGTAGTTTCATATGCTTTATAATCTAACTTTATTCTACAGGGTGGCCCACGGAAAAGTAGCCCGCCTCCTATATTCAGCAGGCGCCTCACTCTGAATTGGAGGAGGTCAATCCCCTTCCACCAATATTGTGACATGAAGAATGAGCAAGTGAACTGCTTGTCTAAAGCACAAGACGACGTGGAAGGGGACTGACCGACTCCAATTCAGAGTGAGGCGCCTGCTGGATATAGGAGGCGGGCTACTTTTCCGTGGGCCACCCTGTAGAATAGGCACAACATTCTGTCTCAGACCGTTAATATATCAATGTGAAAGTGCTAAACCTACATTTCACCAATTATAAATTATTCGGCCATGCCGGAAATCGAATCCGGGACTCTTAGTACTGTAGGAATACACGCTACCGACTGAGCTAAGTTGGTCTCGAATCTCTTTAAGTTTCTACTGGAGCAATATTTAATTTTATTACCCTTCTCTATCGTGACCTACACTCTCACCTTAAGAAACAGCTCTACCCCAGGTGGTTGAATGGTCAAGGAGGCCAACCGCGTGTATCTTTGACCTTGGTATTATTCTTGACGGATCTGGGAGAAATGATATCATGGCTTTGAAATGTGGTTCATGAAACTACGATTAGCTGTGAAAGGAACTTGTTAAATTATAAATAGCATAAGCTATAGTCATATTTTTATAAATTATCCACAGAGAAATAAAAATATTGTCAACCCATATCGGTGGGCACGCGTAGAAAAGGCATGCGTCTCGTCTTGTCTGGTTTGCTGTTGACAGAAAGATCTGGACTTGAATCTTGACCAGATGTACTGGAATTTACATTTTTTTACAAGGCCCAGAAAAAAAAATTGGGCTGGAAGAAGTAAAATGAGATATTTCTTCGGTCTGTTTGAATCAAATAAAAGCGTTGTCCGGGGTAACCATGCAGTGTAATACGTATTAGTTCGGGCAATGCCGGGAACTTTTGCTAATCTTCTATATATTACATAATTTGATACGCCCATTTCCAGTAATTTAAATAATGAAAAAATGGCTGAATCGATTTTGACAAACGATAGCTGATTTTAAAGGTTTGGGGTCCATTATTTCGGAAAAAATAGTATATTCCAACGATAATCCGATTTTCCTATCGAATTTCCATTTTTTCTACTCTGTGCCCACAGGTTCATTAGTACAATCATTCTTTGTTTACATCTCCTTGAAAACCACGATTTGTGTATGATTGTAGGTTCATCGGTAGATAAAATATTTCTTTTTGGTTAAAAATAATAACATAACTGGAATAGTATGCAAGAAATAGAAAGAAAGCTGGTAGAAGGGTCGTTTTAATGTTCTCATAGTGGTGCGAAGGCGAAAAATAAAAGTTTTGCTTAAAATTAAACATCGAAAGCTCAAAATCTATGACTTTGACGAGTAAACCCTTAACTATAAAGTCGAGTGAGGCCTCGTTCTATAAAACTTTTCCCAATAAAAGGTTTTGAATAAATTTTAGATCAATAATATTCAGTGCTCACTGCAAATATCCGCTAGTATTTTGTATCATTCTTGTAAATACGCCTTTTAAAACAATATATTATTATCTGCTATTTTTGTAGCACCACGTATTACTACCCGTTCGGGTTATACGCTTATGTGATGTACTAACTACGCTAATGGCTTTAGGTATAAGGGAGGCTATAGTTAGATGAAGTGTACCCACATTTGCGTGGAGGAAGACTGGAAAACTATTTTGGGAAATCACCCCCAGTACACCCGACCAAGATTCGAATATCGATCTCCCCGTCATCAGCAGTATAGTCTACTGCGATAGTAGCGCGTTAGACCACGCGGCCACCGAAGTGGATTTATCTGCCATTGTTTTAAATATAATTGGAATTTTAAAAGTATTCTATTTCATTTTGAAATGAGAGCATGAATTTAAAAAAAAAGTATATAATGTGTAGTTCACCCTTCCATGAGTCAGCCACTAGCAATATGAATTCAAAACTTTTTAGTAAACAAAAAAAATATGCATACATGGAAAAAAAAATTAAACCTCTTCTTCTTCTTTTTTTTCACGTGCTTGTCTGCTAATATGACAAACGCGTGCAAAGTGATATATGAGTTCCCTCTGAAGTTAAATATGATGACAAAGAGTTTGAATAACGCGCATTAAAACTTTACGATTGATTTATGGCGGTGTGGTATGTTTGTTTTATTGCTATAAATTACAGGAATATCGTTGCTCATCTGTTGTTTCGGAGTGATTTGGCGCGCTTTTTGTCAACATCATGCTGTTTGCAAAGTTGGTATTGTGATAGGAGGCAGGGATGCCTTTTTTTGTTTTTATTAGTAGAACGAGAGGAAATATGTGATTTAAAATGTAAATATGTAATTCTTGATGTTTTGCAAAAGAGTTATCTACTCGTCGTTTTATTTAATACGACAGACATCACCGGAAAATATATATCGGCTCTAATCACGATTTTTATTGTTGTTTTCATAAGCTCTTTACACGCCTGTGTCATTAACGTTGGGGACCTCCGTCATCACATTTAGGAGGGGAAAAGTTAGCTTAGTTTGAGCCCCGGGTGGGTGCGCTGGTTGTATCTTACTACATTAATATGTATTCATCCTCTCCCCACGTGAATCCTGGCGCATTTATTTTTAGATTCACCTTCCTCGTCTTATATTGTGAATTTAGTGTGAATCGCATCATTAAAACGCGAAATACTAAAATAAATTGGTGTTAATCGCCTTATTTGCTACAGTTTAGCTTGATCACTCAGGAAAGACTGATTTCTTGTTTGTCATATGACGTCACAATACATCATCTACAGTGTTCCGACAGTACATAGCTATAGTAGGATTTTACTAGGAAGAAACTTTTAGAAAAATGAACTTTTTTCCTTGCAGCCAAAATTGAAAACTTTTTTATTATTTTATTTAAAGGTATTGATTTTTTAATCACAAGTGACATTTATATATCACATGACTTGATGTTTGAATATGTGAAAGTAAAACTTTTCCAGTTGTCAGCTAAGGTTATTCATATAAAAATTGGGCTGTAAGCGGAGATTGAGATACATTTAACTTTATAACTTGTAACTTACCTTAAAGAGGGAGTGTAGAGGACACGAGAATAGATAAGTGTTTTTGCACGTTTTGAAGTAAAACTTTTCCAGTTGTCAGCTAAGGTTATTCATATAAAAATTGGGCTGTAAGCGGGGATTGAGATACATTTAACTTTAGAACTTGTAACTTACCTTAAAGAGGGAGTGTAGAGGACACGAGAATAGATAAGTGTTTTTGCACTTTTTTGACCAAAATAAATAAAATATTTCTCCAGTACAAACGTATAATTTAATTTTCTTCACATGGTGATATCAACAGTTGTTGAATATCTATCAAGGGTGTACTGGAATTTAATGATAACTTTTTCTCTTTGTTTAAAAAGTTTCTCATCTAATACCACTATGCTCATGACAGATATCCAACACTTGTTGATATCATCATGTGAAGAAAATAACACTCTATTGTTGTATTGAAGCAATATTTTATTTATTTAAACCAAAAAATGTTTTGCTAAAAAAACTGCAATAATACTTGCTTTTTATCGCGCTCCCTACATCTCTATCTTAACCTAAGACAGCGCGCATCAATTAACACCCCGATATTGTTTGGACTAGCTCAGCAGTAATGTGCTTGGCCATGGAGGTAGAGATATTTGAATGATTCAAATATTGACCAGTTGCGCTGGGAATATTTAAAAACCACGGCTTTCATTATCTTTCCAGGCAAATGTTGGTACATTTTCTCTCTATTAATGAGCCTATTCATGTTCCCTTTATAATTCTATAGCATAACTTTCATTAAACGCGCAAAAAAAGAAATTAAACACCCAGAATTGAATGTACAGTATTGATAAGAAAAAGTGTCAGACAAACAAACTGAAAGACCGGCCAGTTTTCGTGCCAGACACCGTACCTTGCGGGTGCCAGCTTCCCTTGCGCCTCAAACGTTTCAGCTTATCGTGCGAGCTGTAAGCACGGCCATCGTACTGGCCGTGGTAGACGTCCAGCTCAGGCGAGAGCACCGGGGTTCGGACCTTCGACCCGTCGGTCGAAGGTTCCTTGTAGTCGCACCGGAGCGCCTCCTTCACGGGGTTTGCGTACCCCAGCTGGCTGGCGCCGAAAAACTCCATCCTTCTACCCGCTCCCCTCGCGGTCTTCGAGCTGCGCGTGGTTCAAAATGGGAGAAATTGCGGTACAACACAATATAACCGGGAGGTGTAAGCAGGTTATCAAGGAATGATTTGAATACACCTTATAGGGAAACAGAATAAAGTAGTTGACAGGAACAAAAACAGCCTTTTAAACGTTCAGTTGATTGTAAATTTCAAGCACTGAATACAACAAGACTTTTGTGAACACAGGTATCTTAGGCTCGATTTTGGTTTCTCGGAGAACTACAACAATGCAATTTAGGGGCAGTGTTGCGGCAACGAAAACATAAACGGCCCTAGACACGAACGTTTCGGCCCCAAACTTTCTCTGATTGGTCTTTGTGGGATGGAAAAGAAGGTGAGTCAAGGACCGTATGATCAGTTTTATGAAAATAATAAAAACAAATTTTTGGCCTAAATAAATCAAATATTATTGCTTCAGTAGATTGATTTAGTTTAATTTTTTTCATTTTGTATGCGCAAAAGTTTTTGACATATCTTTCGTGGTCATTTCGTAATTTGGCCAACAGATTTTCTTTTGATTTAAAACGTTTCAGCTCAAATTAAACTAAATTAAACTTGTAGGAATTCTAATTTAATTGCAAGCTTATAAAGTATTATATTATTATTAAGTTTTTGTTTTGATGTCAAAGAATAGGTATAGGACAATATGTTTAATTGCTTTTTACTATGTTCAAAAATATACATTCCCTAAGCTCTTGCTGTACATTGTATTATTATATTTGAATAATAAAACGTAAATGTTCTTCTGTTTGATTTGGGAATACCTTATATTATCGTTTTTGACTTGTCATTACATTATTTTATAGTATTTATTGTAGCTAGAAGGTAGCAGCACATATCATTAAGTTTACAGTAAAGGTTTATTTTATACTCACTAGATAGCAGGCATGTTTATATTGGTAAATAACTGGACAAATGCATGGAGGAATTTTATTAAGAAAATATACCATCAAGTCTGTTGTTAATTTTGGTTTAACATAGTGTTGGGGTTTTTAAAGAACTGTAAATTTATTTATTGATATATAATTTATTCGCAAAGTAATAAATCATTCAAACTTTTTTACTTGTATTTTAATTAAAAATATATTTCTTCAGTTAGGCCAACAGTACAATTTACTTTAATTTCTGCATCCTATTCTTGTAAAATATATCCAATATTGGGATACTTCTAGTGTAATATGATTTGTGCCATAGATCTGTGCTTCCTAAAAGTAATATCAAAAAATCCGGGGCTCTGCTACAAAGCAACAAGACCATTAATAATACACTAATTATAAATATATTATATGAATAGATAGATTGATCAATATAGCAACCCTATAAGCCAATATCGGCATTTTTTTTTGGGTTTTTTAATTTTTCTTACAAAATATAATTGATTCTAATCTAGAAATTTATAAAATCCTACCAGACAAAATACAACCCAGCCTTTATTGCTAACTAAAGAGTTTAGAGTTGGTAACCCTGGCTTTCGTGCTTTTTCATTTTATTTATTAACTAGAAATCGTTTTCTAACATGGCGGAACGGTTCGTTAGGTGACGGCAGTGAAGTGTTTTTATTGAAATGTGTTTTATGCCAATAAATAAACAGAAAGGATAGTGACCAAGTATGTAATAGTATTTTTAATTTTATTTGCTATAGACATAGTTATTATGTATACACCTAACCAACTTGTTTCAAACAAGTATTGATTATAAATGGAAGAGTTCATGACATTCAGATTTAAACAAGTCCCTTTTACAAAGTAATACACAATTTTATATCCAGATTAACCATAAATATATATAATAGATTAATTACAATGTAGTGTTTATTAACGATTTTAATTAACCACCATTGCATGCAACTATGGTAACTTAGGGTTTCTTTCGTTTATTGAAGAGGAAACTACTTAGACTAAATCATTTTTTGCTAATTTTTAATATTAAGTAAATTGACTCTAGTGTAACAATTTTCAGATTATGATAGCTTAGGGTTATAGTATTCTTATGATACAGCACTACGAGCTTATTCCCTTTGCTTACCTATAGTCATTTTTGTTGGACATTACAAACTTTTTTACTCTAGGAAGGTCTTGTTAGTATTTACCTGTTAACTTCTTTTTATTAATCTTAGTTGATTATCCTCGTCAATTATTGTTATAATATTATGTGATGGCAATTATATAGACCTACTCAACACTTGCATTGTACAAGGTCTATTTCAGTTTAGATTGGTAAACAAACAAAAGCTCATTAAGTGTCTAGTGTAGCTGGCACATGTAGCCTAATATATATTAAGAATGCATCTTTAACTCTTTTCTTCCTTTTTTTTTCTTCGTTATAGTAGTTGCAAACAAACACAAGACACATTTCAAAGAAAATAAAACACATGCCATTTATTTCTAGGAAAGTGGAAGGGAGGGATGGGCTTTAGGCAGGTAACAGCAAACTTTTCTTAACTTAAATCTTATTATGGACTTTTTGTCATAAGTAGGCCTATCTTGTTAGGGCAAGGTATTATCTCCCACCAAATTTGCATTCATTTTGTTCCATGTAGGCCCTAGCCTATAACTAGCGTCAGATTCAGATAGAAAAATACTTTTAGACGTTTACATATTTTTTTACCAAGACATTGTTCTTACGTTTCCACCTAAAGTCCTGTGATCTGCAGCTATCACTTTTGATATATCATAACAATACCTATAAAGTAGGCCTACAGTAAATATTATCATTGTTGACCCCATATGTTTGTATTTTCCAAAAGTATGTTTACATTCATTCACATTGGATAGAAACCATTAATTAACTTAAGACGACCCTTTTTTGGTGGACGCATGGTCCAAGGCGTCACTCTTGAGCTAGACAAGACTGTCGATGACAGGGAGATCGGAGTTTGAATAGGTACCAGTCGAGTGCACCGAGGATGGTTTTCCACTCTACTTTCACACAAATGCGGGTACACTTCCTCTAAATTAAACCTAGTCTCATTCCTTACAAATTCGTGTTACAGTATTTGTTCATTTGAATTAGGCCTAATGCGACCCCGGTTTAAAGTTTTGAATTCAATTCATACCATCATCATCCTAGCATATCATTCAGGACAGTTTTTAATCGACAGAGGCCTACTTAACCTTTGTATTTAGTTTACTTACACACGTGCACCTACACATAACAGGTAGGGTGTACACATTTCACTAGCTGATTAGGGGCCTATTTTATAAGCTGAATAAATAATTACAGATATTATTTTATTGTATTTTGTGTGCAGCCAAAAAAATAATATGGTTATTATTGAGCACCAACTTTTTAAGATACCTGTATTACCAGGTAGTTAAATATAGAAAAAAAAACCTGCTTCACTCGCTAAATGGCCTAAGTCATCACACTCATGTGACTGGCCTACTGATGAAAGGGAGATTGAGGTTTGGATCTCGGTCAGGTCTACTGAGACGGTTGTATCCAAATAGTCAAGTACACTTGACTTGATGCAGACTTGATTACTTTACACTTAACACACACTTGAAATTGAAGACTGCAACAGACTATTCAAACAGCAAAATATCCTTTTCACATCCTTGAGTTCGCAGTGCTGCTTCCTACCATTGATCTTAGAAACTATTTTAAACGCTATGTATCAGTTCGAATTAGCGTAGGCCACTTACAGATTTGCGGGGACTTATTTTCACTGCACATGACAAATTAGCCAAATTATCCAACACAACACAATACAACTCTACAACACTACAAAACAACTAGTATATTTAACATACGTTATCAAAGACCACATTACTCTACGAGCGCTCTCTCTAGCAGACGAAATATTAAACAATTGCTGATCAAACACTGCATCGACAGCGTGTCAAGGGTAACTTTCTGTCGCCCTTGGACGCAAGGGCATGTGAGGGGTGCATTAGCACACTTCGTGACTATTCAGACGGATCTGCACTTGATCACGTGATTGCTAATGCAACTATCGAGTGAACGTCAAGGGTCGACGGCACATTAAGTAGACTATTTGGATACAGCCTGGTTCTTCCTAAATGATTTCCAACTCTCCTTCTGCGCCAATGCAGGTAGATTACTTCTAAAATGCTTTCTACTTCATCCGTGCACCATTAGAGCAACTCATAGGCACACACACATATGCCTCTAATACAGCTAATAAGACACAGTGACGAGGGAAAAATAGGCTTACTTGATAAGTATTGTAAATCGCAATTAGTAGGCCTAATAGTTGAAATTTAAATTAATTGATAATATAATAATTAGCCTATTTGATATATTAATCTAATTTTTTTGTCTCTCTTTTAGGTGCTGTGGTGACACCCATCGGTGATTTTGAAAATGATTGAAACTGACAGCGAGGAAAACGCAAGTGGTGTGAACCCAGAAAATTATTGAGCTTTAATTGGGATAGTGAAAAATGTTGTGTAACTAGAAGTAACAATAAGGACTTCTTATTGTCAATAACATCAATATTAATGTTTCCATAGTATATTTAACATTTCCGTTAAAAAAAAATCTATGGCTAACACTTTTGAAAAGAAATAAAGTGGGACTGAAAGTGGTGGTTTTAAAAATTTGTGTCGTAAGGGGATACCCTTTAAAAAAATACTCTTGTGTGATTGAAGGTGAATCAAGTGTTTCATGATTTTGACGTGGATTAATTAATCGCAGGTTTAAGATATTTTTTTTTAACTTAAATTTTCAAAAAAAAGTAAATTAGAAAAAATGTCTGCCTTCAATGCTAGGGACATGGACGGTTTCTTAAAACTGCTCGGCAGTACGGATACAAAGGCAAAGCTGACGATCGCCAACAACCTAATAAACTTTCTCGCAGATCCGGATAACTCCTTTGAGTGCGCGGATATCGGCCAATTCATCGATAGTCTCATTCCATGGATGAATAGTAGCAACAACAAGGTAATAAACATTTCCGCCACTATTAATATATAAATCTAGACTTTTTAGTTTCATAAACAAAGTTAAGTCAATGTACATAAACACAGCTCATACTAGTTTACTAAACACAAATATTTTCAAACCTTTACTGTTGATTTCATATAGGAAATGTTATAGTAACTTAATCTAACTCGACATTTAAAAGTACTGGTAATATAAAATTATACTATATAGGCCTACACCCATGACCTATTCCCCAATTTTCTTACGAAAGGACATTATACATATGACATCTAGAAAAAGTTACCAAGTTAGATCTACTTTTATGTAGGGCTGTGGAGTCGTTAAGCCAAGCCTTCAACTCACACTCTTTTTTTCTACAGACTGACTCGAACTACTTCAGAAATGACTAAAGTAGGCCTATATTAATTAATACCGGTAGGCTGTAGTACAAATTACTTTATGGTAAGCGTCTTTGACATTGTGAATTTATATTTGGATACATTTGTTAACAAAATTAGTCCCTAACAAAATTAGTCCTGAAATATAAAAGAGTACCCTATAAAGTTAAACTATATATATATAAAATCATATAGCCTACCATTATATTCTTATAATATTTTAAGTTTTAATTTTGAAGTCTGAGACTAAATTTTTACCAACTTAGACTTTATGACTCCACCAAAAATTGGTTACGTTTCAGACTCCACATCTCTGCTTTTACGTATTAATACGTCAAACCATGCTATCTGCAGCTGTCACTTTTGAAAGATAGCCTATTATGAATAGCTATAAAATAACACTAATAATAGGTGCTCAAAATGTCCATTCATAAGATAATTAAGTCCTAAGACATGGCAATTTTTATAACAAATTTTAAGTAACTTACTAGCCTAGTTTGATTCAAACATCATCTCATTTTAAACTAGATTCATAGAATGAATTAAACAAAAAACAACCAATTATCTCCTTTTTATGTTGTCATGTGGGCACTTTTTAACACAGTATGTTTTAAAGCTTACTTCATTTAAACACATTTTATAGCTGCTCATCTGTAGGTAAGGCGGTTTCTAAGATCACTTTTCCTAAGTTTTGTGGCTAAGAATTATGGTTTGCATGAATACAAGGATGCAAACATTGCCATATATGTTTGGGCATTAATTACCAAGTTTGTAAATGTTGATTCTGGCATAGCTATTTAAAACTCCATTTTTGTTGGGTTTAAAAAAGCTGCTTCACAACGCAACACATTCTAATCATGTATCCTCCGGGTTAGATTGAACACATCAGCTGCACCGTAGTTTGCCCATCCATGCCATAAGAGTGTTGTAGTTCAAATCATAATATAAGTTACCTTTACTCGCTTTGATGACCGCATGGTCTTAGCCGCCATTCTCTAAATAAACTGAATGACCGATGACAGGGATATCGAAGTTAGGATCATGATCGGGTGTAAATTACTCGGGTTGGTTTTCCCTAAGTGGTTTTATACTCTTGTCTTCATACAAATGTGAGTACACCATCTCTGAACTCAACCCTCCTCATGGCTAACACATTAGTATAGCTAGTATATATGTATATAACTTGACAGTTAGTAAGATACGGTTCTAAAAAAAAGTTAGGCCCCTACCTTTAACTTACATAGCTACAAGGACATTTTTATTCATGCATTTCGGCCCGACCATATTTTTTTAGCACCACGTGCTACTACTTGTTTAGGCTATATGCATATATATAGTACTTAATTATGCTAATGAGTTAGGGATGAGAAGAATTGTGTACCTACATTTGCATGGAGGGAGAGTGGAAAACTTTTACACCCTCAGTGGGCCTACACCTGATGGTGATTTAAACCTCGATCACCCCATCATCGGCTATCTAGTCTATCACGAGATTTACGCCTTAGACATTGTGGACACCGCCTTAGACATTGTGGACACCAAAGCAGGTTGTTATTATATTGATCAACAGTTAGGCTGCTGTCACAATATTGTGGGTGCATGTCACAATTTTGTGGGCTTATGTAACATTAAACATTGATAGGTTATTCTAAAAAAAACCCAAGACTATACCATCTACATTAGATACCACCTCGGAGTAATTTAACCTATATATTTCAGTTTTAATTACATAGGCCAAACTTATAGGGGGTGAGGCTAGCAGCAGAAATAAACCCAGAATTTTGGCCGGTTCTATTTTTTGCCCAATTTAACCTTTCACAAATGTGTTTGTAATTTTATTTGGTATAACATTCAATACCAATTTAATGTTATAAGGCCTACAACTTGAAGTTATCATTTAATTTGAATTAAATCAATGTATCTGGTTTATTTTTTAATCAATTAATGCATTCATTTATATATTATTAAAACATTTACCGCTACATCATTCCCACTATAATTCATGTAGGCCTACATCGGAGGCCGGCAAATATTTTGGGCCCCCAATCGGACTTATAAACTTATAATCAAATGTCCCATAACCACCCATCGTTTCTCCACTCTACTTTGCTTTTTTGGGGAGGTCTTTAGTCTATGTAGGTATATCTGTGAAGTCAGAGTCATGGAGCCGGAGTTTGAAACAATCTTGGGTAGATTCGAAGTCAATATAAACGTAGGCCTACCAACTCTGGGCTCAAAATAAAAACTTATAATTTTATAACAATATATGGTAACAAACTATATCATTTTGACTTTATACTTTTTTATTCTTTATGGCTAATGTTTGTAATTTGGATTGACCAATGTATTCAAATATAAATTCACATTGCCAAATAAGCTTCCCATGAAGTAATCTATCTAGTGGAACATTTTACTGCACAGTAAATTTGTTATAGTATTAATAATAATATATTTTAGTCTTTTATGAAGGAGTCGAATTCAGACATTAGAAAGTTGAAGGCTTGGTGTACCAACTCCCTAACCCTGCTTTATAGAATAAAATGTGTAGTAATAAATAAAATGTACATTTTTATACTAACTATTTTAATTTCATTTAACATTACTGGCTATGAGTTTTAAAAAAATTCGCAGATTGACTTTTAAAGGTAATGTAGTACATGATTGACTGAAAATTGCCCTGAGATCGACTGACCAGTTGCAGATCTTAGGTGTTTACTAATAAGTATGTATAATGTATGATGGGATGTTTATCATTGGGTATTCGATCAGATAAAATTGTATATTTAAATGGTGTCTCATGTACAAAATTGCTAGACACCTGACAAAAATTCAAATTAACTTTAAAAATATCAATTTTTCATTCAAAAATTATCTTTAAAATAGGAAGGCCTTGGAATTACCTACCTGAAAAGAGTTAACATGTTACAATCTGATTAAAACTTTAGCTGTCCCTGGCAGTCAACGTATATGTTAAGAGGAAGGGCTCAAATTAACGTGGATAAAAAAGTTCACAAGACCCGATCAGATAAAATTGTACATTTAAATGGTCTCGTGTACTTCAATACTACAAAATTGCTAGACACTTCACAAAAATTCAACGAATGCCAGTCAACAAAAGAGAAAGCTCCATTAAGCACTATCCTATTTGTTTATTGCTACTTTTCATTGTGTCCTTGTGACCATAGTGAAATATTTAATTAGTATCTGAGCTTCAAGCCATTGTTTAATTACAGGCGAGTTATCTACCACTCAAGGTCATGGAGTTTCCTGTGGAAATGTTTGCCTACAGTCCACAACAGCCTTTTTGAAAATACAAACAAATCTATTTACGGCCAAAATTGATAACGTTTAACTATTTTAATGGTACTATTAAACTGGTATCACAGTATCTATCAAAATTAACAGCCGTAAATAACATGACTTGACAGTTTACATACTTTAAAGTAGATATTGTGACTTTTTAGCTGTTAGATTATAAGATTCTTTCTATCTTTTTCCTTTTTGGAAAATTTTCCAAAACAGAAAATTTTCATTTATTTTTCTAACATAATTTCAACTGATTAAATGGATAGTAACACTAATAATAATTAGTGGTAGTGTTAGTAGTAATAGTAGTAGTAGTAGTAGTAGTAGTAGTAGTAGTAGTAGTAGTAGTAAAGAAGCACCAGTTTCGGTGGCCGCACGGTCTAACGCACTACTCTCGCAATAGACTAGACTGCCGATGACAAGGAAATCGGAGTTTGATCCAGGTTGGTTATACGGAGGCAAATTTTCCTAAATCTTTTCCACTTTCACTCCACGCACATGCGGGTGCAATTCCTATAAACTCAACCTTCCTCATCCCTAACACATTGGCGTAATTAGTACATAAGCGTATCTAAGCAGAATGGGTATTAAGACGTGCTTCTAAAAAAATGTAGTAAAGAAACAAATGAATTTCTTTGTAAACACGTTATGTTCAAAAATCATACTTTAATTTTTTTGTCATCAATAAGTTAATTTAAATAATTTTAAGGTTGGCCCTACATTTGTCTTTTCCCTCCCCCTATCCTCTGTGCTTCCTATCTACCCCTCACCACCGCAATCCCCCTCCCCCTTCTTACAACACACTCATCTCCTAATACACTAAATACACTATATTTTGGAAGGTGACCCGGTGGTCTATGGGTAAGGTGTCAGACTTCTGTGCTGGGGGTCCGGGGTTCAATCCCTCTACTGGCAGCCTCGACTAACCACCATTGCGAAACTTGTCTTATATTTAAGGGAAGGTTGACCACATGAAAACAAGAAAATGACAACGCCCTTTCCCCAATAGTAGGCATGCATTTCCCTTAGAGATGATATCCAGTGTAGCAAACGTTACCAGATTAACTCTCATGTATCCATTCGCCGAACCATATGATCTGCAAGACTATATTATGTATATTGATTTGTTGTCAGTTTAGAGTTTAGGCAGTCGTAACTTTGACAACATGCAATTTAAGGAAATCGGAGTTTGATCCAGGTTGGTTATACGGAGGCAAATTTTCCTAAATCTTTTCCACTTTCACTCCACGCACATGCGGGTGCAATTCCTATAAACTCAACCTTCCTCATCCCTAACACATTGGCGTAATTAGTACATAAGCGTATCTAAGCAGAATGGGTATTAAGACGTGCTTCTAAAAAAATGTAGTAAAGAAACAAATGAATTTCTTTGTAAACACGTTATGTTCAAAAATCATACTTTAATTTTTTTGTCATCAATAAGTTAATTTAAATAATTTTAAGGTTGGCCCTACATTTGTCTTTTCCCTCCCCCTATCCTCTGTGCTTCCTATCTACCCCTCACCACCGCAATCCCCCTCCCCCTTCTTACAACACACTCATCTCCTAATACACTAAATACACTATATTTTGGAAGGTGACCCGGTGGTCTATGGGTAAGGTGTCAGACTTCTGTGCTGGGGGTCCGGGGTTCAATCCCTCTACTGGCAGCCTCGACTAACCACCATTGCGAAACTTGTCTTATATTTAAGGGAAGGTTGACCACATGAAAACAAGAAAATGACAACGCCCTTTCCCCAATAGTAGGCATGCATTTCCCTTAGAGATGATATCCAGTGTAGCAAACGTTACCAGATTAACTCTCATGTATCCATTCGCCGAACCATATGATCTGCAAGACTATATTATGTATATTGATTTGTTGTCAGTTTAGAGTTTAGGCAGTCGTAACTTTGACAACATGCAATTTATCTTTTTGATTATTTTTTCCTTTTAAGCGTGTTTACATTATCGGATTACAAATTTATGGAAATAATCATTTGAATTTTTTTTTGTTGAAGCTGCATCTGTGGCTCACTTAAAAATGTACACACAAAAGCTCATTTTAAAAGGCTTCATTCTCTTCATAAATTAAGATGGTGAACCAGACAAAATGAAGGCGGTCAACGTTTTTACTATGTTAACACATAGCCATAAAAACAACCGAACACTATATATGAAGTCATCAACCGCTCTTACTTCGGCTGGTTCACCATCTTTACTTATTAAGAGAAGGCAGCCTTTACGAATCCCTCGTTTGTCAAGCATTTTAAGTGAACTAAAGATGTCGCTTCCACAAAAAAATAAACATCCAAACGGCTATTTTTATAAATTCATATTTCATAAATGTTAAAACGCTTAAAAAAGATAAAAATAGGTAATTAAAAATTGTTTATTTTGAAAGTTTTTACTCCCGAACGTGACAGCAGCTCAATACATATCAGATGGTTTGGCGAATGGATACATGAGCGTAGATCTGGTAACTTTAGTTTGCTATCAGCTACCAACACTCCTACGCTGGACAGACTTTAGTTCACTCGACCTTTACTCACCGGCTAGAGTCAACGCGTCCTTGCAGGGGCGTGACGTCACCACGAAAATCTCCACGACACACGGACAACTTTCCGAGATGTTGCGAGATGAAGCGGTCACGTGACACAATCTAGAACTCTTTTTTTCCCCCTCTTAGGCCGGGGTTACACGAGTGTTATAACAACACCGGTTGTAAAGTATTGAAATAAACGCGACCATTAACACTAACAACGTCCGCACAACGCTCTTTGGAGCGGACGTTGCAGCATGCTATACGCCATTCACGACCTAAGTTTACTTGGATGACAGCTCAAAAAGTAACTAAAAAATAGTCCCTAAAATATCACTACGCCAACAGCTGATATCTGCCACTGTCACTTGGGACAGCTGTTATGGTTATGTAGAGTAATGTGATAGTCAACCACAGTAATTTAGGCCAATATTATGCCTCAAAGAATTTTGAAATTGAAATTTTTGAATGACTTGGTGATCTGTAACTTCTCTTCTTTTTTTCTCCTGGAAACTCATTATAAAAAAAACACACACAAATCTATCCACAAATAAAAAGAACCCCTTATAAAATTTCGTGAGATTAAA
>CABFWB010000200.1:53939-64683 GCA_902151455.1 Timema bartmani
GTTGACCTCGGTGGTCTTGGGGTAAAGTGCTCGCCTCAGGACCCGATGTTCGTGGGTTCAAACCCAGTCGAGGTCGACGGTTTTTTCTTGAGCGATAAAAATCCATATCACAGCTTCCTTCGAAGGGGAAGTAAAGCCCTCAGTCCCATGTCGATCGTAGCATGCAAAAGAACCCTGGAAAGTATGTGGAAAATCCATTCCGGCAAAACTAATAGAGCCTTTCGCTCTCGCTCATGGAAATTCTCGTGTACTGATATGGTCAGTCGATTTAGAAAGAGCACGTTAAGGACCTCAAATAAATAAACAACTCACGATAAGATTTTAGTAAGAAGATATTTTTAGAATGATGCAATCCTACGTTATTCTTGAAAAGCGCGTGATTCTCCATGGATGAAGTCTTAAAAGGATAATTTACATACGATACTTTAAAGAAAAATACCTTCATCCGTGACTTTTTAAATATATGAGAGCGGTCCAAATCAACATCGTTAGTGGTCAGCATTAATAAACTTGTTACATATTATGAATCTTGATACTCGCTATTAAAAGAAACACTTAACAGATCAGACGATCGTACGTATGTAAACTTGAAAGTAAAGCTGGTAACATTTCTAGCTGTCAGGTAAGGTTTGTCATATGGAAATTGTCTCTGTATATATGTGTGTGTGTGTGTGTGCGTGTGTGTGCGTTACACTCCGTCTACCCTGAAAGGTAGCGGTCTTACGCTGACGGAGTACATTACGGAAAGTGATACAAATCACCTTGATTGGCGTACGGATAGATAAACTTTTATTTTAACAACGTTTTAAACGTTTGGTTAAGTTATTTAAAAACCTATTATAAAAACAACAGGTGAAATAACGAGTTGTCTAATTTTATAGTGTTTTTTAAAAATGTTTTGTTAAAGCGAAATTTCATCTTAGGGCAGAGTACAAATAGTTTTGTTGCTTTGATTCAATCCTCCTTGGGTGTCATTGCTGGTATTATATTAATTGATTTGAAATTGCGAGCTGTAATGTTTAGCCCACAGCCATCAACAACAAATATATATATATTCCTCATCAGTGATCTTTCATCCGGGTTTGTCGGGAGGGGATAATCTATTTTTAAGTACACCTTTCGTAATAGTGAACACGTTTCCTCATCAAGAGTTAGCACTTGATGGTGTCCTTGGTTAGATTGAATACTTGTTCCTGGCGCTCTGGACCACTTTTGAGCATTAATGAGACGCTCTTGTTTATTAACATTTTTTTCTTGATTATTGGATCACTTCTCTCTAGACATGTGTTTGTCTCTTACTTTTGAACTATGGGGCTAATATTGACCAAACTTTACTGACAGGTCCGACACCTTAGCTCAATCGGTAGAGTGTTTGCCTTACTGAACCAAGGGTTCCGTGTTCGATTCCCGGTATGGCCGAAAACATGTATCTTTGGTGAAATGTGGGTTTACTATTCCACAGTGATGAATTGGCGGTGGAAGGAGTGGGGATTGGGTGATAATCATTCAGTTCAGAAAGTGTACGTTAAATACCTCAAATTAAAAAAAAATGCTATGCTGACCGAACTTGTAATGTGCTCAGAAGGCTGAGGTTTAATTCTGGGGTTAGCACTTGTACACCCCCGATTGCCCCGCTGACAACAAACTGGCTCAGTGGGAAGTCGAGGTACGAATCTTGGCCGGATGTATCGGGGGTTCGTTTTCCCCATCCCATAGCCACGCTAACACGGATGCGTTTCCTGTAGTTAGCCTTACTTATCCTTATCTCGTAGATTACTTTGTTAGTAACACTTGTGCTGAAATAAACATTTTGTTTTTACTTTTTATACTGCCTTCAAATTCAAAGCTCGTTCATTTACCATACCTTTTGGCTTAATTAATATATATGCGTGCAACCAGAATGGTTAGTAAGACGTGGTGAGAAAGTTTTTTTGAGTTCTTGATTATATGGGAGGCAAGATTTACCACCCTCTTTATGAAGGCTCTTGTTTTTTATATTATATTTGTGAAAGATTACTGAACGAACAAACCGCTTGGTAAGTCTTCTATGACGACCGTATTTACGGAAGGAACAAACCGCTTGGTAAGTCTTCTATGACTACCGTATTTACGGAAGGAACAAACCGCTTGGTAAGTCTTCTATGGCGACCGTATTTACGGAACGAACAAACCGCTTGGTAAGTCTTCTATGGCGACCGTATTTACGGAAGGAACAAACCGCTTGGTAAGTCTCCTATGGCGACCGTATTTACGGAACGAACAAACCGCTTGGTAAGTCTTCTATGGCGACCGTATTTACGGAACAAACAAACCGCTTGGTAAGTCTCCTATGGCGACCGTATTTACGGAACGAACAAACAGCTTAGTAAGTCTCCTCTGCCGACCGTATTTACGGAAGGAACAAACTGCTTGGTAAGTCTCCTATGCCGACCATATTTACGGAAGGAACAAACCGCTTGGTAAGTTTCCTATGGCGACCGTATTTACGGAACAAACAAACCGCTTGGTAAGTCTCCTCTGGCGACCGTATTTACGGAACAAACAAACCGCTTGGTAAGTCTCCTCTGCCGACCGTATTTACGGAAGGAACAAACCGCTTGGTAAGTCTCCTCTGGCGACCGTATTTACGGAAAGAACAAACCGCTTGGTAAGTCTCCTCTGGCGACCGTATTTACGGAAAGAACAAACCGCTTGGTAAGTCTCCTATGGCGACCGTATTTACGGAAAGAACAAACCGCTTGGTAAGTCTCCTATGGCGACCGTATTTACGGAAAGAACAACGCCTTCGCCGTGTTTTAAAAGTGTTTGCAAACTTATGTTTCAAGAGAGAGGTTTTATCAAACGTGTATTTTAATGTTTTCTACACCTTCATTACCAGCGCCCGCAGACGATAAGTACTCTTTGTTTTTATCACCGCGTATTACTACCCGGTTGGGTTATACGCTTATATACTAATTACGCTAGTAGTTGGAGCGATTAGGAAGGTTATATTTAGAGGAAGTATACCCGCACTTTCGTGGAGAAAGAGTGGAAAACCATTTGGGGAAAAAAACCACCCTCAGTACATGCAACCGAGATTCGAACCTCGATCTCCCAGTCACCGACAGCCTAGTCTACTGAGAGAGTAGCGCGTTATACCATTTGGCCACCGAAGCGTGTAAGTACTCTTACTGAACCGCCCGTTGTTCCTAATCACCCTTTGATGTCATGAGCTCCCCTCAGCGGGAGTAACAAGGTCTCGAACCTACCATCTTGACGCTCTCCGCGATGGCAGGGCCCTCTGGATCCTTGTTGGAAGAGGAGAAACGTGTATTTTAGCAGACGCCAGGCCACCAACCCCTACGGCTCCGGGCAGGTTTCCAGTCATCAGACGCTTATCGTCGCGACGCCGTGAATAGCTACAAGGACGGGAATAACCCGCCCTCTCCGACAGTCGCGCCGTGTGCTTTGTGTAAGTAGCTATAGTAGGGTCACCATAAGGAGGACTGTTCAATTAGCTACGGGATCTACTTTATAATCATGCGCCAAGTCATGTGTTTTCGACCGAAAGATACATTTGATGACAATCAACCGCGTCTTACTACCCGTTCAGGCTACACGCATGTACATAGATAAGTTATATATTTCATGCTAATGAGGTAGATATAATTATATGGTCGACCTCGGTGGTNNNNTGGGGTAAATTGCTCGCTTTGGGACCCGATGATCGTGGGCTCTGATCCAGCCTAGGTCGACCGATTTTTTTTCTTGAGAGGTAAAAATCCGTAGCACAACTTCCTTCGCAGGCACCAATAACCAGGACTGATAAGGACCGAGTACATGCCCAGCTCCGGGTGGATAGAAATCACATCAGACCTTCGGGAAAAGGCGAGAAAGGTAAAATCTAAAGAAAATTCGTAGAAGGGAAAATACCTTCGATACAACCGGCCTGAATTCGAACCCCGACCACCTCTTCCCTGGCAATCCACAATAAATAATCTTGTCCAGGTCATAATGATGGTTATAATACGGGATCCACATTGGTGAACACGTGATTTAAGGTGTCAGACTTCCAATATACTATTGCTTGTAACGGGGAGATTGAGGTTCGAATCCCGGCCGAATGTACTGAGGGTGAATTTTTCTAAACGGTTTCCCACTCTCCTTCTATGACGATGCGGGTACGCTTCCTTTAAATTGTATCCTACACATCCCTACTATAGTAACCTAATTCATTGCATATAGCCTGAACTGGTAGTAATACTTAGTTGGTAAAAAAAAAGTTATATCGTTCGTTACAACTGTGTTAAAACGTACAAACTAAAAAAAAATTGTAATATCATTTTAACGAATATAATAAAATGTAGAACCTTTTGTACACTTCTTTTTGTTCTCTAAATGTTTATTTCTAAAATGGCGATCCCACTATAATCCGCTGGCAAGGATCCGTACAGGAGTAGAGACATCTATTTATTCTCGGGTGAACTATTGTGCGCGCCTTGCACTTGTTTTTGTGTTCACCTCCCCGCGTCCTTTAATCCGCTATTAAAATAATGTGTTATCGTGGAATATAAACCAGAAATATTTACTACAATATCGCCCGAGATGGCGAATGTGTGAAAGGGTGCCTTTCCAAAACGTGCGCAAGTAATTCTACGGAATACTCATGGGGAAAAAAATAAAAATAAGGGGAGAACTTGACCGGCAGTTTTTAATAAAAAACATTTTTAGTTAATACCACATTTAAACTAACCAAGGACAGAATACTGTATGTACAGTAGGATTTTGGTCAGCTCTAACTCAATTTGACTGACGTATGAATACGTGAAAATTTATCTAGTAACGTTTTTAATTGTCAGATAAGATTATTCCTATGAAAATTGGGCTATAACATTGTAGCTAGCTAGACCTACGATCGCCACACCGATTGTTAGATCATGCTGCAGTAACCGCCACGGCAGATGGCTATCTCACACTACATTGACCGCCACAGATGATGGCTAGCTCATACTACATTGACCGCCACAGATGATAGCTAGCTCACACTACATTGACCGCTACAGATGATGGCTAGCTCATACTACATTGACCGCCACAGTTGATAGCTAGCTCACACTACATTGACCGCCACAGATGATGGCTAGCTCATACTACATTGACCGCCACAGATGATGATAGCTAGCTCACACTACATTGACCGCCACAGATGATGGCTAGCTCACACTACATTGACCGCCACAGATGATGGCTAGCTCATACTACATTGACCGCCACAGATGATGGCTAGATTATCAAACTGCAGTGGCTGCCATAGCTGACTACCGTTGATGTGACCTGTTCTCACCTTATTTATTTAGGATCATAGACTCTCAGACGCCAAAGCCACACACGAACACACCACCTGGCTCCCTCCCACATGGCAGTGTTGTCGGACCAACATACTGGTAGTGAACAGTTCCGCGTGTTTTGATTGTGGGCTGGTGTCAACGCCCTGCGGTCGGCATACTTCCATTGTTTTATCGATCTTACAACAGGTCGACCCCGTGCCAAGAGTTATGTTCACACGAGCTCTGCACTGGATATCATCGCTACTCTTGGGAAACAGTGTTGTCATTTCTCGTTCTCATTTGGTCAATCTCCCCTCAAATATAAGACAAGTTTTGCAACGCTGGTTAGTCAAGGCTGCCAGTAGCCCCTTTTTACCCCAGCACACCACCTTCAGACATATCTGAGAGCGAGGAGATTTGGCAACAGTTGACAGCGAGAGAGAGAGAGCGAGCGAAGAGCTTTTCTCCATAAGACCTGCAGTTAGTTTCTTCGGCGATGATATTGGGTTTAGTCACAGTGGGATTTGAAAACCGGTCACTTTTGTTGATTAGGACTGTACCCTTTGTTCACCCTGAAATGGCAGTGAGCTTAGCCTGCATTGTTCCACCATGCTGTAGCTTATGAGACGGGGCATATGATATATCTCGTCGAGGTATTAGGGGCCATCCATAAACCACGTCACGTGGTGTTACGTGCGGGGAGGATGGGTACATCACAGTGTTACGTAACACATCTTAAATTCTATTGCTAAACGAATATTATTGTCTTTAGCACCGCGTTTTATTACCCATTCGGGTTATACGCTGACGAACTAATTGCACTGCCGATAATGGTTTTAGGATCTAGCAGGGTTATATTTAAAGGAAGTGTTCCCTCATTTGCGGGGAGGGAAAGTGGAAAAATTAGTTTGATGCGCTTAATTTAGGGCCATAAAGATATCGGGGAGTAGAGGTTACATAATGATGAGTTACATATCCCGTACTCATCACAAGACTTTTTAGGATAATCAAGTCTCGTAGATTGTGATGGGCAGGACATGCAGAGTGAGTGGGAAACTCTAGAACCATGTTCAGGGTATGGACTGTCAAACCAAATGGAAAGAGACCATTGGGAAGACCTAGACCCAAATGGAAGGATAACGTAAGAATGTACCGGAAAGAGAGGGTGGACTGGATAGAACTACCTAAAGATGGGGAGGGGATATAATGAGGTGGACTGGATAGAACTATCTAAAGATAGGGATATGGTGTATTGAGGTGGACTGGATAGAAAAATTTCAAGATGGCGATATGGTGTAATGAGGTGGACTGGATAGAACTAGCTCAAGATATAGATATATGGTGTACTTTTGGGAGTACAGCATTGAACTTTAAAGTTACTAGTGCCATAGAGTAAGTAACCCTCCGACTACTAAATGTTCCAGTATTGTTCGTAGCACCTCCTCTTTCATATTTATTGGTCGTTGTACGACTTTAACGACACCTTACTTACTTTGTAATTTCTTGGCAGAAAAAAAGCCGTCTTTCAGTTTCATCTAAAACAAAACAAAAATTGTCTAACATTGACATTTATTTTTTAGTTCTCACTTAAGAATACAATGTCCCATCCAAGTTCTTATAGTTATCTAGCCCACTTTCTGAAAGTGTATGAGGGGTTTCAGAGGACGTTTTAAAAATAACAACACATAAGTTGCAAATCATTGTAATTACAGGAATGTCCTTATGGGTGAGACCACAATTCAACTAATTAATGGTAGTTCCCTTTATACGGACATTCCCGTAATTACAATGATTTGCAACTTGTGTGTTGGTACTAATTGAAACTCGTTTTAATAACAATCTTGTATTGTATATTTGGCAGGATAACAGCCGTCCCGAGTCGCAGAGGGCTGTTGTATCTGAAATCTTTAGATATTAATTGATCGTAGCTGACGAGTTCCACACGTCCATCACAGACTCAGACGTAAACTATGAGGGAAGAATGACTCAGCACGAGACGAATCATGGATAGCTCAGTGGTAGATCATTAGTGCGCTAAGTCAAAGCCCCGGACTCTATTCTCGTGTCCAAGTGCCATTTCTAACTAATTATAAATTTATTCTTAGCTATTCAAAAATAACAATTGAATTTTCACTCATATATATATATTTATATAGTAACTTCATCTTGAAAAATACTTTAAACAAATTACCAAGGCCATTTTAGTTACATTGTCGATGACTACGTTGCTATTCAGTCCACATCGGCGTATTTTTACTGACATGAGAAAAAATGCCTTTAAATTATCAAGAAAATAGCCGGGAGTCTAGTTTTGAAATATTTAAGTTTGTAAAATGATCCTCCACCCGCAGCGTGTGTAGATTACAAAGCTAGTAACAGTCAGTATTCAATAAAAATATATCTAAGTCGCAGTCGGTCAGTAAAAAAATAGAAGAGTTTGATTCGGACGATAGAAGAATAGAATAGTCGGAGTCAGACGATAGAAGAATAGAAGAGTTTGAGTCGGACGATAGAAGAATAAAGAAGAATATAATAGTCGGAGTCAGACGATAGAAGAATAGAAGAGTTTGAGTCGGACGATAGAAGAATAGAAGAGTTTGATTCGGACGATAGAAGAATAGAAGAGTTTGATTCGGACGATAGAAGAATAGAAGAGTTGGAGTCGGGCGCTAGAAGAATAGAATAGTCGGAGTCTGACGATAGAAGAATAGAAGCGTTGGATTCGGACAGTAGAAAGATAAAAGAGTCGAAGGCTTGGCTGACCGACTCGCCAGCCCTGGTTTTAACTTGGTGCAGTATCTTGTTGTTTTTGGCGCGTCCCGTCCCACCCCAGATATTATTGGCAGTGTGTCCGTGACCTGTGACCCTCTCCGTGTGACCTTGCAGTTCATTCATCAGGAATAGCACGGCGCGGCCCGAGGAGAGAGAGCTCTTGGCTCGTGGTGGTTCCGAGGCAGACACGACCAACCCGCGAGTTAATTTTAGCGAGCTCTAGCTTCAATGGTCGTGCGGTCTAAACCGATGTCACTCTCGTAATATACTGGATTGCATTACCAGTGACTGCTAGATTAAGGGCTCGAATCCCGGTTGGGCGTGACGAGGGTGTTTTTTCCAAAATTGTTTTCCAATTCTTTCTTCACGCATATGTGGGTCACTTCATCTAAATGAATCCTTCTTCATCCCTTAAAAATCATCAGCGCAATTAGCACATAAGCGTATAGCCCGAACGGGTAGTAAGACACGGTGCTAAACAAAGTTTCTTCAACTTCGCTGAGAACTACGATGAAAAAATTAACTGTCATGTCGGGGGATTGAACCGTGACCTCCTTGGTCATAATCTGTGCTTCCCAATACTTCCCTCGAAAACATGTTTTCCCCGCGATGCTCCATAAAGTGTTTCCTCCCCCCTCGCCCCCCCATAAAAACTTTCTGCCTGGCTACATGTCCCCAGCAGGTCGGTCCTTGTATAACGCTGCTGTGAGCTCGTGACGTCACACGTTGCGAGGGGGTCTGTCTGACCTGGGGCACCCACGTGGCTCTGCTCTGACGTCACGCGTTCAGGTTGTCGTGAGTGTGTTTGTGTCGCCCACAGCTGATCCCGATTGGCGCGCACGTGGCATTTACACCGCCATGTTAGTGATAAACCTTATAAATACAGCAACCAGCTTATTACACATAAAACACAATTTTTTAGGTCCTGTCTGGGATCGAATCGAGGCTCCCTAAAACCCGTATTTCCTCCTTAACCACTCCGTGATGGGGCTGGAGATGTACTGTCAAATTTTGTATAGGAAAAGCCTTTTCTGAAAGCTACTTCTGATTTTCATAGAAAGAGCCTTTTCTGAAAGATAGTCTGATTTTCATGGTAAGGGCCTTTTCTGAAAGCTACAATCCGATTTTCATAGGAATAGCCTTTTCTGATAGCTACAATCTGATTTTCATAAGAATAGCCTTTTCTGAAATCTATAGTCTAATTTTCATAAGAAGTCCATTATTTGAAAACTGGGAACTAATGTTGCCACAATGGTGAGGGTAAAAAATAAAAAATTGTGTCTACATTCTTAGGTCCGACACCTTAGCTCAGTTGGTAGCGTGTCTTTCTACTGAGTTGTGGGACCCGGGTTAGATACCTGGCATGGCCGAAAAATGTATCATTGGTGAAATGTGGGTTTCCCCTTTCACATTGATGAATTAACGGCCAGGGGACTAGGTGTTGTGTTTGTTATAGATTTAAGTGAGTTTATAAGTTGTCTGTTGACATAATCAGTGGGTTCAGAAAGTGAACGTTAAATAACTCAAATAAATGAAAGTTTTATACATTCCATTTTAATTAATAATGTAATTATAAATTATATATCAATTCATAAGAAAGCATTGGAAGCTTTTGAAACATTTTTAGATTAACTTTATAATTACTAAATAAAGTAAGACATAGGCCTACTGTTTATATAAAGGCACATTTGAGTGACTTTTATTGGTGGTTGAAAGTGGGCTTCCTATAAAAATCAGGGGCTAGAAAAGTTACTAGAACTAAATTTACGAATACAGACGTCAGGTCTAGATATGAGCATTTTCCGGAAAATCTTTAATAGAAAATTTTCCTCAGTAGCTGCTTGTGGTCTACTAAGGTCCGGTCTTATGACTATCGCATAAATATTACTAGCGGGAGGTTAAAGTTAGTTACCAGATAAAGATCATCACCCACTTTAATATTTTACGCGTAATATGAACTGACTTTATCTGCCGGACAGCTATCTGTAGGATAAATATATTTTTATGCAAAAAACGCAAGGTTGGTACGGTTTTTACTGGTGCGCGCATGAGTATAATCTGTCTAGTAGCTACAACGCTCTACACTTTGTTAAATAATGGCGACTAAACGAGTGCAAGTAAACAGATGGCGTCACTTGGGCGCAGAAGCTAAGATGTCTTGCAAATGCTAATTTCGGTGTCTGCCAAAATGTGGTTAATAGTTGGGTACAACGTCTACACAATTTCATTTATTGTACTCACATTTTGATGATTTGTTCTTATATAAATATAACTCTACAAATAGCTTGTCAGTTTATATAAAAGTGTGAATTAAATGTTCTAACTTTATATAGTTAAAGCCCGGGCCTGTGCTTACTAAACACGTGAACCAAGATTTTAACCTAAAAACAGATTCTGATAGACGAAACCTCATGAAAAACAACGCGTCGCTATGGCAACAACCATTTTATCTTTAAGATAAAAGTTATTAGGTACTTAAACCTCCCGATAAAAATGTGATGGATAAATAAATTTTATCTGGCAGATAAATGCTATATCGCAGTCATATGACGCACTTTTAACTTATCTACCAGATAAAAATATTTATCTGCCAGATTAATATTTATCCAGGAGTCATAAGACCAGCCTAAAGTAGGTTAGGGGACTGTGTTGGGGGGAGGGGGGGG
>CABFWB010000200.1:86201-101669 GCA_902151455.1 Timema bartmani
CTTTTATCAATTAACCCGCTGAAATTTTTGACATGGAGTGCAACACTTAGATGGAAAAAAAACCACAATTTGCATGAATTTATTCTACATTTTGAATTTGGCTAATTTGTCTTAAATTATGTTGTGCACCATTTGTTTTACCACTACACACATGGCCGATTCTTAAGAGGGCCCCCTCCCTGTATTGTTCCCACCCACGTCTGTCTTCATAGCCCCACTCTTGAACCTATCTTCTCGTCGCCAACATAACTGCCACAGTGTCGGGTCGCACTTGTGATGCTCGTGTCATTTCACGGCTCGCCAATAAACTTCCATTTGATTCATTCTCATCAGTCATCACTTATTTTTTTACATTAACCCTCATTTATCTTTCTTTGCGCTTAAGTCTAAGCTGACCGACCATTCACGATAGGAAGTCTTGAAAAATTTTACCCGATTATTTAACTAAACTCAGAACTCTCAAAAGCTTACACTTATTTTCGAACAATATTATTTGATCCACAAAGTCCAAAGCATCTTAAATCTGGGTTGTTTTGTTAGTCTCTGCTCAAAAGTTATGTAGCTTTATATTTATTTAACAGAAGTATAATACTAAATAACCGTGATGTAATTGTCTATTGTCATAAGCGTGAAAACATTTTATTGTTTCTGTCTGTAGCTGTGAGTGTGTGTGTGATGTTTTAAGTATTACTCAGCTTGTTCGGTATAACCTTTTGCTACACATCATGTTTGTTTACATCAACGGCCGATGGAAGAGGTGTGGGTCTTGTAACAGGTAACATTTTACCTCTTTATTACAACATAAAATATGTGTTTCACTGCATCATCCTACCTGCGCCTTGTATGGGCTTTTGGCTAGAAATCATCATATTACAAAATTTATTTCAATTCACTTTGTAATGTCTATAAAATTTGATGTTCACAGTTTAAAATGAAAAATAAGGTGGTTACAATTTCTAGTAGATAATAATATGAAATATGAAATAGTAAATGCTCATTTGATTTAAATGTTGTAAGTTTGGTAAAATATTTATTGAACTCAAAACTGATTTTAGACAAGTTAACCAATATAATTATAAAGCTAAATTATTAACTAATGCTAGTTTTTAAATATCATTCGTTCGAAAACAATCAAAATGTATTCCCAACATTAGATTTTTAATGTAACTGGAATTATAATTTTAGAAAGGGTCCGTTTAAAAATAGTAAAAATAATGATAATTCAATTAGTGATCTATTTAGCTATTTTTATTTTCATTGCCTTGTTATGGCAATGCAACTTCAATCAAGGATTCAAAATGGACGACAATATTGAATAAGTCTACTGGTTGAAAGTAGTTTATAGCTCTTTTATGTTATTAATGTGAAATTTGATATTAACTTTACTAATTTAAGACATCAAATGATTTGTAAGGGAAAGTGCCTATATCATCTAAATTAAATAGTCTTTACTGACCATTTTGTTTTAAAAATGTATTAGTACATACAGTACACCAAGAGGAAGCTCGAAAATGATGATCCTACAGAACTTTCAATCTTGATCCCGATATTTAATGACGAGTTTGGCTCGAAATCAGGGTACTCGCAGAGCCCTAATATATATTAACTTATTAAATTAACTTAAAACGCAAGTGTGATTATTTTAAAGGTACGGAATTAAAAATTTAGGATTACTATATAATGTATTTACATTTTTTTAACATATATAATAATTAAATAATATGTTATTATTAATAAATCATGTCCTTGTTAACATTTAACTCTAATGTACTGATAGTAATATATGAACCCCCATTTTATTTTTTAACTTATAAAATGGGGGTTCACATCAATTTATTTAATATAAAAATTTACTTTAATTACAATTTTTTATATATATATATAGTTTATAGGTTCAGTGTAAGCTGGCTTACTACTTTTTGTATATATATATTGTGTGTGTGTGAACCTATTTTGACATAGCATGAATATAAACATAACCTAAGGGAGTGTTATTTACCATTTTGAATGACTGTCCTCGAAAATGCCCAGGAAAAAATGGTAGCGTTAAGCTTAAGAGTCTTTACGAGTTTAAAATACCCACAGAATTTTTTTTATTAAATAACAATTTTTAGGTATACAATACCATTATGTTGCTTACAGGCTGCCAGCACTGATGGCGAGGTTTGACGAACTTCAAGCAGCTGGCGACATGATGCCGTCGGCTGTCACCATGGATGGTGAGTGTTGACACTATTGTAGTGCTTACTTGATAGTGTCTACAATCCAATTTTCATAGGAAGAGCATTAACCTCCTTTTTTATTTACTGTCAAAATCGATAATATATAACTACATTATAAGTGTTATTTTTATAGGTATTGATAATAATATCTATCAAAAGTGACAGTTCCAGATAACATGACTTGATGTATGTGAAAGTAAAACTAGTAACTTTTTTGTCGGACTAGGTCCTTCTTATGCAAATTGTATTGTAGTAAAACTTTTACAATGGTGAACGGTTCTTAAAGTGGAGCAACATATTGATAACAATTATTGTTTTAAATGTTAGATAATGTCTTTAAGGAAAACCTATTTTCTCTTTTTGAGGTATTTTGCTATGCGTGTTTAGAAGAAGGTACAGTAAAGGTGGGTATAAAACATATAAAACATACCGGTCCATTTTAAATGTTTTCTATCCAACTTTCCTACACCTTCTTCCAAATATATATAGCAAAATGTTAGATAATATTATTTTAAAATACAATAGCATGTTTTGTGTCCCAGCAGGGTTCTGCCAACGTTCAAAAACTTATCAAGTAAACATTTCTATGTTTATTAAGTTTACTTAACATAATCTAGTTTAGAATGGTTTCATAAATAGACTACAGAGCTCTTCTGTTGTTTTCTGTAAATACAAACTTGCACCAATAGTACCTGATTATATTGTACCTGATGTGATGGGGCCCACGATGCAGTAAACTGTTTCTTGGCAAGAAAAAACAAATTTCAATAAACTTCCAATTTTCAGTTTTAATCATACGAAGCTTAGTGTTGTTCTTAAAACTTAAAAGTACTGTAAATAGTTTTTGACAAGGTGGTACTATTTAAGTTCAAACTGTAGCTATTTCCAAATTAATTCATTTGTTTTATTGATTACTTAAATCTGTTTCATGACTAGTAAAATTTTAATTTTTCTTTAAGTTTCACTAATATTAGAAATTATTAGGCAAGATGATTAAAGAATCATAAAAAAATATTAGTCTATAAATAAAGAATCACTTGAAGTATAAGAAAGTGTTGTACAGGGCGTACTTTAAATCCATTGTCACATATGCAACAGAAACATGGACATTGATTGTAATAGAAACAAGGAAAGTGGAGGCCATAGGAATTAAGTTTGTGAGGAGCATGTTAGCCGTCACGAGGAGAAACAGGATTAGGAATTAAGTTATCTAGGAAAGATTCAGGATACAGGGAGTACACGAGATAATATAGGAAGCAAGACTGAGATGGTATGAAAATGTAATGAGGATGAAGAAGGACAAAATGTCAACGAAAATGATGGAAATGATGTATTTAGGAAAAAGACCGCAAGGGAGGCCAAGAAAGGGATTGTAGAAAATAACAGAAAGTGTGCAAGTGAGGGGAGAAAAATCGACCTCTTGAGGAAGGATAGTGGAAGGATAGAGGAAGATGGAGCCATTTTACTAAACTGACCTGACCAAAGGCTGGAAACAGTTTATGATGATAATAAGATTAAGGAATCACTTTATTGGGATGAATAATTAAGAATCATATTTCAATAGTTAGAATTATAAATCGGTATCTCTTACCAAACATATCTTTGAGATTACTCACATATCCTGTGATTTGTCTTAAATCTCTAAAACAGGGATTCCCAACAATTTTTATTTTAAGGAATCCTTACCTGGCTGACACATTAGGCCTGACAGGGGTAAATTATAAAACATATATGTGTAAATCATTCGAGCTAGTAAATAATAATTGACTCATACTCATATTTCAAGATCAATATTGCCTATTTCCATTTACTAATTACTATCCTTCAGTACTTGTACTTGGTTTAGAAATATTCTTACTAATCTCACTTTTAACGTTATTATAAACCCTCTTCTCTCCATCTTCTTCGGATAGACGAGTGCTCTTAATATATTTCTACATTGTCCAAAAATGATGAGCATATCAAATATAAAGCAAGATTTTGCTAATTCTGGCAGAACCCCGAACACGGACTCGCAGAACTCAAGTGTTTAGGGAAACCTTGGTTTGGAATCACTTCTCTTAGATAAAAATGAAAAACTTATAAAATCTGTGTAAACTGCAACTCTGGGTTAGGTTGAGGCTCGAGTTAGAAAACTAAAATTGAGCCCTTTTTTATTTTCCGTGTCATGCATAATTATTATTATTCAAGCTATCCTCCCTCAACTTAGATTAATGGATATAGATTCTAAGAAAATCCAAATGAGAATGGGGAAATGAGCCATTCCATTCCTGGGTATGATATTAAATCTCGTTTGGAATCTGGATTAGAATGATACCTTTCGATACCATGAGTTTATAAAGATTTTGTAGAGTGAAATATTAGTGTTAAATCATCGTTAAATTCTTGTAGTTCATGTTCTGGAATTTGTATGTTTTGATGAAACCAAATTATTATTTATTTTGTTTAAAAACAGGTACATACAAATGTTCTTTGAAAGAGCGAAAAATATATTATCTATGACTGGGTTTCTTAGGCTCGTCGAACAATAGAGGTCATTAGGGCCAAAAAGATGTTTCTATAAGGGAGTGCTATGCATACGTTTTACTTACAATCTTGTTTACTTTGAAAGGTAGCAAGCCAAACTTGAGGTATTATACTATGGTACAGCTTATAAGATAGAATCATAGTGTAATCCATCGGGGTAAAATCGCTACCTTTAGGGCAAACAAAGTGTACCTCAAAGAATGAAAAAGAAGTTTTCCCCAAAGCATTATATGTGAACCAAAACAAATTTCCATAACATAGCTTTGAGGAATATAAATTGAAGGTTGAAAAAAGTACTATTTAATTTTGTGATGTTTGCTAGTGACGTCATTGATTCAAAACTTTTTTTCTGTGAGTATTTGAAGGTGTACCCATTGTTATCAGCACAGGTTGTTAGCACAGCCTGTTGGGTTGAGATAAGCTATGTTTGCTGAACATCTTGAAGGTTTCTTTGTTACACGAGACAACCACGCTTCTTTGAAAGATATTTTCTGGTTGTTTCAATAAGTGGCTCCAGTTATTATAGCCATTTGATGAATATAAACTAGGGTCTCACGTTAAAAACTGAAAGAACCAGGAAATAACAAGTGTTTCTCTGTGTCTGATAAAAACTTTGAAATTACAGGCAGTTCACAAAAATATAATAAATAATACTTGAATATTTGTGAATTTTTAAACATTTAATTTAAAGCTTTAAATGATAAGCCTTTGTATGGATGTCAAAGCTAACTAAAGGACTAAGCCGGTTGATTCGAACAACTCTGCTCTACCTGTGACCTCCTTCCGAAACACTGAGTTGTATTACAACTGCATGTATTTCCCCAATGCTTGTCCACTGCAAGACTCTTACATCTCAGAAAAAAGGTGGTTTTGAGATGAATGAGAAAGCAACTTGAAAATAATAAGTAATAGAAGACCACTTGGATGTTTTTGGTATTCCTGCTTCAGTGGTTGAATGGTCTAAGACGTCACTCTCTTGTTAGACTGGCCTGATGAAAACGGGGAGATTGAGGTTCGAATCCCTCTCGGGTCTACTGAGGGTGGTTTTTCTTAAATGGTTTCCCACTCTCCTTCCACGCAAATGATGGATAGATTACCCCTAAAATGTTTCCTTCCTCATCCTGACCCTATTAGAGTAATTATATATTAGTATAACCTGAACAGGTAGTAAGATGCAATGATTAAATATACATAAACTAAATATAGCTGCTAATTTTGTTTTTAACAAATATGAATTATTTCTAAACACACATTCAACCCTTGAGGTTTAATAAATTATTTTAACCATTCCAGCGGTAAACTAATCGCTATAAGCTAAGATATTTCTTTTTACATACAACATAGTTCAGTATTGAACTCTCAAAATTAAAGTTTGGGTTTTTTACATGTGTCACTAACTCAAAATTCTTGATTTTTTTATCTCTAGAAATCTTGTTCTGGAGCAGCAAAATATATATAGATTGGTGTGTAATCATTGTTGACATTCATTTTGTTCACATAAAACCAAGTGAATGTCATTTTGACACGTCAAATTTACCAGATTAATTAAAAATTGTAAAAACATAATTACTAAAGTATTTCCTGATTTTTAGTATTTGCTGTGGTAGTTATGTTGCAGCTTTCCTTGCTTTGTGTAGGGCCCCTTTGCAAACAGGACGTGATGTCATAGGGAGGGCGGGGGCACCTTGTACCAAAACAATGGCCAATAGAGGTGCTATTATCACTCCCTCCCGCCTCATCCTCTCCTTCGAGAACACATCTTTGACAATGGCTCGTTTTAAAACTTGGGGGCCTTAAAAATAGCACACAATATTGCCTAAAAATATATATAAAATCTTCTTTTTTTTTTCACTTTGTAATTTTAATAATATATTATGATAAACATTGAAAAGAGGATAGAAAGGTTTTGCCAACACACTCAGAAAAGCATTGGTCTGAAACTTTACAATTGAAACACAACAAAATACCTCACAGTTATTTTTGAGGCATTTCAGGCCTCGTCAGCAGCAGAACACTGATCAGACTTTGACTAGAGGTTTGATAACTGTTGCTTGGGTTCTATAGTTGCCTGTTCCAACTTTAGATCATGTATCTTGAATTTAGAAATAAAAAATAAAATGTATCTTACTTTCATTGCCTATTAAATACAACCACTTTGTTTAATCAATTTCTTTGTTTACTTATACTAAAAATACAATATTTTGGAAACTGGAAATGCAATGTGAAATGTAAGTATTAGGGAAGAAAGCCAACCTAGTAAGATGAATGGGCTTGGCCCCTTCTGTTGACACTCCTACAACATATCAATCATCTCTTTCTTCTTGTTCACACAATCAAGTCACATTATGTACACTAAGCTTACCTTAACGAGTGATGCTATGGGATGGCCAGGGATGGCTCTACAGTTTCTTGCACCTTAAGCAACACTTAAAATTGGCGCCCCATTCATATTTTTTTACCATCTTTCCGATTATTTATCCATCACCCTGGCTGTTACTGGCCTGGCACATTTTTATTAAGAATTAAAATTAGTAATCGTTCAATGTATATGCTTACAAAAATAGTTTGAATAAAAAAAATCTTAAGTATTAAAATTGACTTGCACACCGGCACCCCCGAGATGTTGTTCCACTGAAAACAAAATAATAATAATAAATGTATAGTACTTACAAATTAGATGGATGATGGAAGCTGAAATCGCCAGCACTGATATAAGATGTAGTTTGATCTTTAAATAGGCCTATAGTTAGAGTAAAGGAACAAAACCTAAAAAAAAAATCTCAACAAACAAATATGCACTGGTTATGCAGTGGTAGATAAATGCTGAAAGAATAATTTGAAATTCCAACGCCTCACTAGCTTTCTAAGTTGGTTAAAATGCTGCTTTTAACCTACTGGTTCTGACACGACTATGGTAAGCGCTTGGCTAAAACAAATTAAGAATCAAATGTGTGTGCTTGTTATCCAGTTTTAATCCTTCTCTGTTTTCATCAACAGGAAGTGTACATTGGTACATTAAATTTGCATTGATGGTTGCATGGTCTAATGTGTCGCTCTCATTGTAGACTGGCTTGCTGATTACGAAAAGATCATAGGCTAAAATCCCATTTGGGTGTAATTAGGGTTGTTCTTCATAAATAGTTTTCCACAAATAGTTTTCCACTCTCTTTCTATGAAAGTGTGAGTACCTTTTCTCTTATATTCCACCTTTCTCATCTTTATTCCATTAACGCAATTAATGTGTGCATACAACCCAAACTGATAATTAGTTGGGAAGCAAATATAGATAGATAAATAAAAATTGTTCTGTATAAAGAGTATAAAAAGTGAGGTCACAATTTTAGATAGCAAAATTATGAAACACACGGTATGTTTCCTGCTAGTTCTAAATTTCTCAACAACAACAACAACAACAACAACAAAAGATTTCCCTTTATATGCAGAATCATCAAGGGAAGTTTTTGTAGTAAAAAGACCCATCAAATTGGAATGTGTATTTGTAATCGTATAATCTTAATGTGAGAGAAGGTAAGTTTAATTGAGTTTCCCATATGAAGCGTGTCTAAGCCATTGACAGTAATCAAGGAAAGTAATAAAGTGACTTTAAACTACAGCAGCAGAAATGGAACTGTTCATTATTATTACTCAAGGAGCTTGTATTAATCATTTTGTTTTCAAACCATTTGATGTTCAATGTCTTTAGATACCTATTGTTAGTCATACCAGGTGCTGCTTTTCTATTATCCCAATAAATGTATTTTCTGCTCAGCAATGCGGTCACAGCTAGTGATTAATAGGGAAACCATTCTGTATAATATGGCCGTAAGGGTGTAGCAAGAGAAAGTGAAAGGTGTTATGTAGTTACTTTTATAAATTTAAAGATTTTTCATATGGTTGATTGTATGGTTTATGGCCTGTTGTGTATTCATTTCACAGTTAATTATGCAATCATGTTGTCCGCTGGAGGCATTATACTCGGTCTCATGTTCACCGAATTAACTTTTACCTCCCTTTCATTAAATTGAAATTCAATTCTTAGATAAATAAAAGAGTATATATCTATATTATAAGTTTATTCTTCACTGATACAATACACCTCAACCCTGTAAGTCTCTAACCTGAAAATGTGAGTGTGGCCGTTAACACAATTTTATTAACTAATGTATAAACTAATATTGAATTACTAATTACGAAGGTAGATTGTATCTATTTAGATGAACAAACCCTTGTAATTTATTTGGAATAATTGAGCAGAAAAAGTGACTATACAAATGACGACTCGAAAGTAACGGTCTAAAGAGTGTCTTCACTGAAGGACACTTCTCTTGGTCGCAAAATTATTTTAAAAACTCGCAATGAAAGTTTCAAAACTATGGAATGTCTGTAAAACACTCCCATTGGTCAATGGACCAATTTGTTTTATAGCTCACATACTGCTTAGTTACTGGCTCAGCCTCAGCATAATTATAGGACAAACTTAACAACCAGACCCCAGACCATTGATTTAACACTTAACTAAATGTATGGATATTATATTGAATGAATGCATTACATTTAAAAACATTTACTATTTCTATTTCCTTTAATGTTTATAACTGTTCCTAAGACTTAAATTTAAGATTCGGGATTTGTATAGGAATTGAATTTTCGGATTTGTGAAAGGGGGATTTGACCCAACTCAAATTCTTACAATAGCTAATTAACTATTTATGCAGCATCTTACTCAGAAAATATTGTTCGCAAAATCATATCATACATCATGGTTTTGATTATTTTAGTAGAAAGTTCCACCCCATTATAACCAAACAATAAATTGTTATTTTTTTTCTTCTGTTGTTTTTACTAAAAAGGTAGTGTTTGATGTTTTTAATCTAAGTATTTCTATTAATTGCTTAAAATTGATGAACTCGCAAAATAGTTACACAAAAAGACACCCATATAGCTTTCCCATGTTCATCTATTATTTTTGATTTGCATGACCTCTACTTTACATATACATATACATATACATTACAGTACAGTACAGTACAAATATACATTATATAAATAAAGGGAAACTAAGACAGACAAACGTGCAAAAAGAGTCAATACAATTATATTATCTTCTATTTTCAAAACTTAAAATACAAATACAACCTAATATTATAAAATATAAAATGCTTGGCCATGGTGATTGTCTTTCTAAACACTATTACAAATAACTTGCCTACACTCAGATTCAGATAGGGAGAAACCTTTTTAAAAGTTATTATAAACTACCAAAACCGTTTTTAATCTTTTTATACATTAATATAGTAAAATCAAATCAATGTCAACCACAAAAATATATTTTAGTATTTTATAAAAGATTATTTCTACCAGAATACAGCTAAATTTTTATGTTATTATGCTTAGCATTGTGTCTTACTACCTGTTCAGGTTATACACTTATGTATTAATTACCCTGAGGGATTAAGGATGAGGAAGGTTGAATTTAGTAAAAGTGCACCCATATTTGCTGGTAGAGAGAGTGGAAAACAATTTAACAAAAAACTACTCTTGATACATCCGGCCGTGATTCGAACCCCAATCTACCCATTATCGCATTATCGGCAGTCTAGTCTATTATAAGAGTAGCTCGTCGGTTTTATGTTATGTTACAGTCCAATTTTCCCAAGAAGGGCCTTTTAGCAAATACAAACATTCGCAGTCAAAACTGATACCATTTTATTATATTAATAATGTTAGTTGATAGGTATTGGTAATATATATCAAAAGTGAGGCTGCAGATCACATGACTTGATGTGTGAATACGTGAAAGTAGATCTCGTGACTTTTAAAACTGTCAGATAAAAATTGAACTGTATCTATTGTTCTCTATCTAGATCCCTTGGCAGAAACCCTAGTTATAAGGTAGTCGCTACATATTGCTCCGTTATACTGGTTTTCACACTTTACCAGCAAGGCTAGAAGAGAAGTATGGTTATAAGATGGTATTGTTTATTGGTACTAGAGCTTGCCCCTCTCATAAAAACTGTGATGTTTGCATAACACTCCTAAAAGCTCATAAAAACCCAATAAATTGTGAGTTTGTCTCGAGTGTTAGCTGTGATTAGCAAGTCACTGCTCCAAGGCCGGGCTTGTTTATATTTGTAAGGCTTGACTGGTGGCAGTTGTACGACATGTCCTTGGTACAAGTCTAGTATTTGCACTGATTGGCAAGAAAAGAGGCCTTAAAAACAACTCCTTAGCTTCCGCCTCTTTTAAACTGCTCTGACCACTATACTGACTGAGTTAACAGGGATATTCTCCATTGTCATGTGCTTAAACCTTCAATTGTACCGGTATAGTTAAGTTTTTTAAACCCCACCCCAATTTTATTATGAATAGACATATCTACAGCCAGAAAAATCAGAAGATCTACTTTAATGGTTTCATACACTAAGCCATGTCATGTACAACTGTCACTTTTGATGGATATTATCAATAACTATAAAATAACAATAATAAAATAGTAAAATATTATCAATGTTGACCGGGAAAAAATATGTTTGTATTTTCTAAAAGGTGCTTCAAATGTTTATTCATAAAAAAATATCAAGATATAGCTGCATCGGTACACTTTCAGGTTTGTATAGTTGACTTACATGCTGACAGGAATATCCAGGATAGCTCATTCGATAGAGCTGTAGGCGCACAAAGTCATACCACCAGTTTTCAAATCCCTGTGTCATTTTTCTTAATCTTTACAATCACAACATCAGAATGTCATCTGAAAATACATGTTTGTGTGTATAGTTCCGATCAGACACAAGGGATAAATCTTACATATTTGTAAAAAAAAAATTTTTTACCTGCCTTTAGGATCGTACATGAGGCCTTTGTCCCTCTTAGTTTCGGGGCTAGTATTAGTTTGGTGGGTGTGCCGAGGAGATGTGTCATGGAAATGATGTGCCACCTTATTGTTAGAATAATCCTCTCTATAAACAAATACCTAGACTACAATGATGAGATACTTGCATTACATCATCCCTGAAATGTGGGTTGGGTGGGGGAAGTGGGGTAAACATTCTATCAACTGGGATCATATAACCATATTTTACTATTGATCTATGGAAGACTAATTAATAACCCCATGAGGTGCCTAAAACAAATCAATATTCTAGCGAATTAAACATTTTCTAAAATCTGCTTGGTTAATTTAGGCCATTTTCTGTGTAATGTCAAGATTCCAAGTGTTCAGGAACTCCTTGTTTAGTTCCTCCAAATATTTTAATATGTGTAAAAGTTTTTCGCAACTCCACCCCCATTTATTCTTTACAAACACGTACCGTTAATTAAAACTAGTGGTTTGTTGTACAGATGGCTGCGAATTATCTCTCAAAAATGCATTCAAAACATTTTGTCCAGAAAAGTTATATTTAATGAGGCCTTTACTCAAGTTTCTAGTTAAAGGCTTACTCATCAAAGGTGATCAACTTTCCTTAGATTTTGAACTTTCGCTTTTTAATGCTAGGCAAAACCTATTTTTCCCCTTCACACCACTATGAGAATTTCAAAACGACCCTTCGCTTTGATTTTTGTTTATTTGTTGCACCATACCACTAAGGTAAGAATTAATTCAATGGCGATGTAAACAAAGAATGACTGTATTGATGAGCTGATGAATAAAAGCTGGAAATTATCTAGGAAAATCTTAGTTTTAGTTGGAAGCTATTATTTTTGCCAACATCCTGGACCCCAAACCTCTAAAATGAGCATCAATTTGTCAAAATTAGTTTAGCCGTTTTATCGTGATTTCAATTACTGGAAATGGACTTATCAAATTATGTATATATGTTGTCAAAAAGAAATCTGTTTGTAAAAGTGTATTTCAACCAGAATCCTGATATACAGGATGGCCCTAAAGTCTAGACATATAGGCAAATACACAGAGACATAAATATAGGCAAATATACATGTTTATACGTGTATTTTTATGTATTAAAACATATAGGCATGTATATTTGTGTATATGTTAGATACTTCGAGACTTTATGGCCACCCTGTATCTGATGAGCCCGCCCAGAGCAGGTCCACGGCTCTCTGCGAGTAGAGACGGACTATCGTTAAACCACAAGTGGCGCTAGTTCCTTCTAACTGTGAATCTGACTCCGAGATCGTGCTGCCTTGTCGTTTCTTAATTCACAGCGCCTTGTTTTATGCAACAAGCATCACCTCGGCTAACGATACGGGACAAAAGCGGCTCAATCGACGCCCAGATCTGCTGTTCTCCGTTGCCCAATTGTAATCTCATTTTTTAAGTGCCGCCACATGGGAGCCCGTGTCAAGCGGGATTTTCAAAAGGTTTTATGTTTTTATCCGGACAAATACAATAATATTAAAGAATACTTTTAAACAAGGGTGGAATAAACGTGGGAGCGTTTGGATGCCAAAGTGATCCGAGGTTATAAAAGGGCTGAAGAGAGGTTTAATCTAACTTTTATATTTAGCGCCGCGTCTTACTAACTGTTTGGGCTATACGCTTATGTACAAATTACACCATTGGTTTTAAGGATTAGGAAAGCTATATTTAGAGAAAGTTTGCCCGCATTTGCGTGGAGTGAGAGTGGAAAACAATTTATGAAAAAACCTCAGTACACCCGACCAAGATTTGAACCTCGATCTCCCTGTCATCGGCAGTCTGCAAAAAAAAAAATCCTTGACATTTTATGTTCGCGTGTTTCACGCTTCGGTGGCCGCATGGCATAAAGCTCTACTCTTGCCATAATCTGGATTGCCGATGACAGGGAGGTCGTGGTTCGATCCCAATTTGGAATACTGAGAGTGGGTTTTTCCAAAATGGTTTCACACATTATTCTCTCCACGTGAATTCGGGTACACTCCCTCTAGATTCAACCTTCCTCATCCCCAACCCATTAGCGTGATTAATACACAAGCGTATTAATTATCCTGATGGGTAATAAGACGCAATGGAATGTATATATGCACGTGTTTTAAAAAAAATCTGAAATGGTGATTACAGCTTGCTTGTTTTTTTAACAATTACCGCCGATAATGTGTTTAGTATTCGCGGCGAGTAGGTGTGCTGGACAATGTAACATGTTGTAATTCCGCGCATGCGCACGGACCACGCAGTAGTATGTTGCGTTACAAGACGCTGCGCCCTTGAGTAAACACTTGCCACGAGGAATACACAATCAGAGGACCCGTGTTCGACTGACGTCTGAGGTGGGTCAGGGTGTGACCAAATGTCACTTAAGCTAACTTTAAGTGTAACCACCTTGGTGGCCGCATCGTGTAAGGCGTCACTCTCGCATTAGACTAGACTGCCAATGACGGGGTTCGAATATCTGTCGGGTTTAATGAGGGTTTTTAAAAAGGGTTTTCCACTCTCCCTTCACGCAAATGCGAGTACATATCCTCCAAAATGAACCTTTATCATCCCTATCACATTGGCCTTAAAATCACATAGGAGTATTACCCTGACGAGTAGTAAGGCGTGGTGCTAAAAAAAACTGGCGTTTCAGAGGATATTTATGGTGCGATAGATCTCAAAACAACCCAATAAGTCCTGATGAACACATGTCCTCTGTCCAATAGTTCCCGAGATAAGCATTCCAAGATACTGCTCGATTTATTAATAGCCCTACTTGATACACCCCTGCAAGGCTGTAGTCAATTTTTATAAACTAAATATATATGGTTTTATTTATGGTTCAAACAATATCAATATTAATTTACAAGTACAAATTAAGGGGCTGTAATACCATAAAACGCACTTTAAATAGCTGCTAGAGTTGTTTAAATATATAGATTTTTCCTAGCCTCCGGCAGTTAGGGGGTTATGTTGCTATAGAAAACACTCCAGATAGCTTCTAGAACTGTTTATTATTTATAACTTCTTTTTTTTTGCCTCTGGAAATTGGGGGGTGTGCCCACCAACCCCCTCTCCCCACACCCTGGAATTATTGGCTGGCTATGTCCTTCCACCCCTGTTCGTGTGCCTGCAGCCCTGCCTGTGTACCAGCAGTGATAATTCACCTACAAGGGTGTATCAAGCAGAATCTTGGAATACCTTATCTCGGGAACCATTGAACATAGGGTTCATTATGTTCATATGGACGTTTTGTGTTGTTTTGAAGTCTACTTTACACATCCCAGTTACTTCCCACATAAATTGGAGCACCCTGAAGGTGTCATGTGATCAGCACAACGCAGACAAAGTTATTGCGATTTATTATCTATTAAGAAACGTGATGCTACCTAGGGCTAGGTATGCGTGTGGTGTGTCAGGTTAAGTTAATTTGCCAGTATACTGAGCTAAGCAACCGGCATTCCGGGAGCTCCAAGGTGATTGTTCACCTCTTGAGTATAGCTTCGTTCGAATCCCAGATACACTTCAATTTTTATAGAACTGGTCTTTTAGAAAATATAAAAATATTTTCTTGAGATCAACATTGATGATAACATTAACTCTAATATCTATAAAAATGTAGATCACATGATTTGACCTATGAATAAGTGAAAATAGATCTAGTAATTTTTTTAATTGTCAGATAAGGTTCTTCCTATGGAAATTGGACTGTTGAAACGTCATATTTGGGGAAGGGTTGGGAAAGAGTAGTTCGGGGTTATATTCCAGACCCTTTTTATTGTTAGAGGAAGGAGATGAAGGCATGCCATTGAGGGTGATAAGGGAATTAGAGACTTGCTGATGTGCCTTTTTTTTTTTTTTTTT
>CABFWB010000200.1:109301-130540 GCA_902151455.1 Timema bartmani
AGGCCTATATTGTCTGTCATTAGCGTTGCGCGGTATCTTTAGCACACAGAGGTCTGACATTTAAAAATTAGTGGCCCCTGTGCACAAACATGTGCACCTAGAAGCAGGAATTTTTAAAATTTTAAAGATTTCTTTAAAAATTTATCAAAAACTGTCGCAAGATATAAAATGAAGAGATTAGTTGGCCGGGGTAACGCCGGCTGCTTCTGCTAATTAATTATAAAATTTCATTTATAGTTAATTTACTTGGCGCATTTTAAGTATCCTACAATTTCATATCACTCGGTTTAGTACCAAGCCTATGTCTAAAAATAATTACATGATTAAAATAATATAATTTTTACCAAATCGTATAAAAATACGTAAGCTTGAACGGGGGAGAGGGGGTAACGGAAAATCTTATGAGCCCTTACGTGGGGGCAGACGGGGTTCGAAAATCATGAGGGGGTGGGGGGAATCCTCACGGCACACTGGACAGGCAAGTTGGCAACACTACTAGAAATTCGGACATGGGAATGCGCACAGAAACTTATCTCAGTTGAACATCTAAAGCGACCCGCTTCGGTGGCCCCATGGTCTAAGGCATTACTCTCGCAGTAGACTAAACTGCCGATGACGGGGATATCGGGGTTTGAATCCCGGTCGAGTGTACTGAGGGTGGATTTTCCTAAATGGTTTCCCATTCTTCTTCCACGCAAATTCGGGTACACTTATCTTAAAATTTCACTTTCCTCATCCCTATTCAATTATCGTAGTTGATGTATTCATGTAACCCGAACGGGGGATGGGGGTGGGGGATCAGGATCAAGCAGGACGAGTTTCATCTTCGCGTCGTTTGCGAGGAAGGAGAACGGAGCACTTAGGGAAATAACCAATTTAATCTCGGTGTACCTTGTCGAGATTGAGCTCCATGTGGTAACGATACTGTACTCATTTAAAGTATCGGAAGAAAAATATTGATATCGTACTAGTATCAAAAACAGTATCGGTATAGAATTTTTAATCTGTAAAAATATCTTTTATCAAGTAATAATTTCAACTTTTGCCTAGTAATAGTTGTATTTACATATTTATTTAAATAATGAAAATTATAATAATTTAACCATGTTATAGTATATCTAGGACTATCGCGTCAATGTTGTCTGTTGGAATTTGGAGGTATGATAGATAATATGGTATAAGGGATATTCTTAAAGGTTTTACCACACCAGCTTTCAAAATGTCTAAGAAAATGCAGCTGATGGAAAGTTATTTAATTGTTAAATATGATTAGTAATATATTTTTTCAATCTATTTTGTATCCTTCTTTAACCATAGTAAACATTTAATCCCAGAATAAGTGAAGATAACAAAAAGTTGTTTCTTTCTATACCGATCCGATACCGGAGTGTGAGTACTAATATCAGTAAAAGTATCGGAAAAAAGTATCGAGTAAAAAAAATACAAGTATCGAAAGGAAAATATCGATAAAGTATCGATACCTTTTCCACATCCCTATTCCCGGGTCTTGGTCGGTCACGCCAACCGTGTCGGTGTTGTCCTTGATATGGCGAGACCCGTTCTTCAGCCGGGCTCTGAACACGTGTCCTTTATGTAGGTTGATTAGCTAGCGCATCCTGTCACGACGGGTAAGGAAGAAGAAGAAGAAAAAAAAGGGGCCAAAAATCAGCTGGGGAGAAGATAGAAATTTCCACTTTGTAGGAAAAACTCTCCCATCGCCACCAATCGGGATTTGAACCAAAGGCCTTGTAAAAAAAAGTTGAGAACCCTTGCTTAAGGTGGAAAAGAAGGAAACGTGGATCTGGACGCGAGAAAAGGTCAGTGTTTTTGAAGTTTTCATAGCAAAGGCAAACAATTGTGTTCGCCAAAATAAATGAAATGGGGCCCTATGTTTCCAGTAGAAACATAGTTTAACTTTCCACGCATGGTAATTTCAGCCGTCATTGAATATTTGTCATGAACAACTAAACATATTAATATTTAACGAAAAACTTTTTAGATTAAAAGAAAAAGTTGTTATTAAATTTCAGGACATCCTTGACAGAACTCAAGAACCGTTAATATCAACCTGTTTCGATGGCTCCCTGGTCTAACGCGCTACTTTCGTGTTGGACTAGACTGCCGAAGACGGGGAGATCGGGGTTTGATCCAAGTCGGGTGCGCGCAGAGGTTTTTTCTTAAATGGTTTTCCACTGGCCTTCCACGCAAATACGGGTGCTCTTAATTTAAATCAAACCTTCCTAATCCCTAACACATTAGTGTAATTAGTAGATAGGCGTACAACCCGATTGGGTAGTAAGACGCGGTGCTAATAAAAAAAAACTTGATTATATCGTGTTAAGAAAATTCTCTTATATTTCTACTGGAGAAATATTTTATTTATTTGCTGAATTTTTTTCTAGTATAAAAACTGCAAAAATACTACCCTTAACTCACATTACCTACCATCCCACCTTAAACCATGGAAATGATTAATAATTTATATGGAGAGTATTAAATAAAACTTGAAAAACTAGGAGTGTGTGTGAAGGCTGCTTTAAGCACGTGATTGAACAAACATGCTGACAAGTCATAATAATTGACTGTCTCCATTTTCGGTGCTAGGCTATCATCAGAAGGTTGCGTAAGGCGCGTCAACAACCTGTAATGTTAGGCCATGAATATAACGACCTCCTTAATATCATAGTCATGGTGTTCTTTCTGACGCTGTAGTAACCCATTATAAACCTTGGTATCTTGGTGACCAATCGGTAAAAGGTTGTGTACATTAAGGCGTTAAGGCTTGTTCCCAACCTTTAAAGTCAACCCTCGTTATTGTCCTATGGCTATTGCTCTCATAGGGCTTGTTCCCACCCCCTTAAAGTCCACCCTTGTTATTGTTATATGGCTATTGCTCTCCTGGGGCTTGTTCCAACCCCCTTAAAGTCCACCCTTGTTACTGTCCTATGGCTATTGCTCTCCTAGGGCTTGTTCCAACTCCCTTAAAGTCCACCCTTGTTACTGTCCTATGGCTATTGCTCTCCTAGGAATTGTTCCCACCCCCTTAAAGTCCACCCTTGTTATTGTCCTATGGCTATTGCTCTCCTAGGGCTTGTTCCAACCCCCTTAAAGTCCACTCTTGTTATTGTCATATGGCTATTGCTCTCCTAGGTCTTGTTCCCACCCCCTTAAAGTCCACCCTTGTTATTTTCCTATGGTTATTGCTCTCCTAGGGCTTGTTCCAACTCCCTTAAAGTCCACCCTTGTTATTGTCATATGGCTATTGCTCTCCTAGGGCTTGTTCCAACCCCCTTAAAGTCCACCCTTGTTATTGTCCTATGGATATTGCTCTTCTAAGGCATGTTGTCACTCCTTGAAGTCTCTCCTGCCCTAGACTGCCGATAACGGGCAGATCGAGGTTCGAATCTTGGTCGGGTGTATTGAGAGGGTTGTTCCCCAAAAGGGGAATGCGGGTACACTTCCTATAAATATAACCTTAATCCGTAAAACCGTTAGTGTAATTAGTACATTAGCGCATAACCCTAACGGGTAGTAAGTAATACACGGTGCTAAAAAATAATTAATCATTAGTTGAAGTTTTTATTATATTTGGGCATAGGGTCCTATAAATTTCATATGCGGGTCCCGATAAATTCACCAAGAATCTATACGGCCCTCGGGCGGGGAAAGGTAGGACATGCCTATTTTAAACAAGATGATGGTTCGAAACCCTCTTCAGTCAGAAAAAACTCCCAAGCCGCTGAGCTATATACATACCGCCCCGGCGTCAATCAAGGTGGACGATCTGTGACGCCCTGTAGCCCTGGTATGACGTCATTTTTACCGTACATAGAAACTTGACAAGTCGTTTGTTTCAACGCCTATTAGGTTATTATTATTATTATTATTATTATTATTATTATTATTATTTAGTCTTGATATAAATTGAAAAGTCGTTGTTACGTGTCCTAGTTTTATCATGTGTGTGAGCATTATACGGACCTACAAGGAGCGCTCGGAATGGAAAGTTGGGACTACCGAAACGATCGATTGATTGGAACAGCGATTGGACGTGTTCTAGAGTCTCATCTCTTGAGTCGGCTGGTTTCGAATCTCGGCCGGGTGAGACTTTTCTTAATAACCCTCAGATTGTTTGTGTGGATGGTTTTTTTTATCTACTAATTTGTTCAAGACATTTCACCTAAGGGATTAGAGGGAAATCTAAAAATAAATTACCCTTGTTAGCGTGGAAATTGGACGGGGAAACTATACATAAAATCACCTTTAGTGCACCCGTTTAAGATTCGAACCTCGATCTCTTAAAGTCACTCGGCTGAGATTCGAACCATGTTATCCCTAATTCACCTGGTTGAGATTTTTAACTCCTATCGCTCCGTAATCAGCAGGTCAGTCCAACAGTAGGTCTTTGGATATACAATAAAGGGAACTGAAGAATTAAGCACGTTGTTTCAAACATATCTTATTACCCCTTAATTAAGAATTGTGAAGTCACAAAAGATGTATTTCCCATTGATCTTAAATGATCCTGTTTTAAATATAAGCTACACGACTTCACATTAAATCAGTTTGATGAAAAATTAAATTTAATTACTCTTTTCTTCAAACCAAGCTGCCTGGAAAAACGAGAATTCCTTCTGGAAAAAATTTATTATTATTATTATTATTATTATTATTATTATTATTATTATTATTATTATTAGCACCGTGTCTTACTACCCGTTCGGGTTATACCCACTTATGCTAATGTGCAACGGTAGGGTGATTGTGAGATGAAATGGAGGACCTACAGTTTAACGTGGGATCCGAACCACGGTGGAGGCCTGGCATTCCTCACATTCTCAAGTTGTGATTAATACACTTGTCTTGTCAGAGGTGAAGGAACAGTTTGGCAATCAGATAAATCTGTGCCAGGACCGAGGATTGAACCCCGGAACCTCAGCACAGAAGTCTTGACACCTTACCCCTAGACCACCAGGTCACCTCTGGAAAAACTGAAAATTTGTTAGTAAGAAAATAGTGGCAACCTTGCAGCATGTATTTTTTTCTAGTATAAGGGCTTCTTCTTTAAAAAAAAGTTTGGCAACCCCTGGTTTTCGGTATCAAATAATCTCACTTTCTAAGTCGTGTACGTACTAGAATAACCAGGGCTATCTGAATTGAGAAACTCATACCACAACATCTCTGGCATCTCACGATATTTATACAATTCCGCTTGTATATTCACTTCGCCTTGTGGTATATTGTGTACTTTCTAAACACAGGACTGGATGTATCATCACATCAAATACATAACCTAACCTAGAACCCCTTAAGGTTCGGTGGAAGGGGACCTGAGAAAAAGGCGGTGATTCTGCAGTTTCCATAGAAAACTATTTTTTAACCATAATAAATCAAAGATTGGTGATATCAACAGTTGTTGAATAGCACTAATAGTACAGTAAAATAGCCGTAGCACAACTTCCTTCGAAGAGGAAGTAAAGCCGTCGGTCCTATGTCTATTGTGGCATGTAAAAGAACCCTGAAAGGTATTTGAAAATACATTTCCCGGAAAAATTGATAGGCCCTTTCGCACTGACTCATATAAATTCTCTTGGGTTGATATAAACAGTCGGTTCAGAAAGTGCACATTAAATTCCCCAAATAAATGAAACGAAATAAAAATATAGTCAAATGTTATTATAAATGTTGAATGAAAACAATTTGTTTATGTTGACTAAAATGGTCTTAATATGAAAACTAGACTGTAGTAGAGAGAACCGTATCTGACCGTTTCTAAAATTTCTAAAACTACTTTATTATATTCACTCACCCTTCAAGTCAAATTATTTGCAACTGTAATTTTTTATAGATGCTATCAATTTTGGTCTCGAAAAATATGTTTGTATTTTATAAAAGGGCCTTTCTATGTAAATCGGACTCTATTAACCTTGTATCAAGCATAATAGTAGTAATAATAATACTGATCATGAAAGGAAAGAGGAAAATAACTTTCTGCTCACTCGCGCGCTTCAACTTATTCCCAACTTAGCTCCCCTCTGCTGCCAGCTACCTCTTTAGTGGGGTGGGTCGCGGTCAATAAATACAGCACTACTTTGTGTTAAGAAAACCTTCAGGGTAGTTGACTGGGGACCCTGTTTTTCTCCGCACCTCGCTACCCGTTCTGTTCATACGTGTTTCAGTAAAACCCCGGTAGTCCGAAATTCCAAATCATCCGAACACAAATTTCGAAAACTCTGGTGGAAAAACAACAAACTAAGTCATATTAATGTGGAAGTGTAGGAAACGTTAGTTAAGACAGGTGTTTTTTTGCCGTTTTAGATCAAAACTTTTTTGGTAAAAATAAATCAAATATATCTCCAGTATAAACATATAGGTTAAAATTCCTCACACGGTGATATCAATAGTTGTTGAATACCTGTCAAGGGTATCCTGGAATGTAATAAAATTTTCTTAGGCTGCCGAAGACGGGGGAAAAAAGTGTTCGATCCCGGTAGGGTACACTGAAGTTTTTTTTCCTAAATGATGTTTCAATCTACCTCCACGCAAACGTGGTTGAATTTCCTCTAAATTAAGACTTCCTAATCACTAACCCATTAATGTAAAGTGCATAGGCGTATAACCTGAACAGGTAGTAAGACATGGTGCTAAAAAAACTATCTTCATTTAAAAAAGCTTCTTATTTAATGCCGCCATGTTCATGACAGATATTAAACAACTCTTGATATTACTATGTTTCTACTGGAACACTAATTTATTTATTTCGACCCAAAAAAAGTCTTGATATAGGACTAAAAACTGCAAAAACACCGACAATTTCTCGTGTCCCCTACACACTCTCAAACAGATGTTATTGAGCTCTGCCAATCCTTCATTCAACCTGAACTGCTGGTAATTCGTCTACTTGTAGCTCTGTTGGTTACCGAGACTAGACTAAAAATACGGGTCTTAAACCCTGCACCCATCGGCTTGGCTTACTGGGAAGTTGGTATACGCAAAAATGTCCGTTGGAGTTGCTCTTTTACTTTGTAAGTGCTACTTTGTCAAGTTTGTTCCACTTAACGGGCCTGCACTTCATCCGCCACTTAGCGAGGCCATTGCTAGTACTGGCTAAATGGCTGCTAAATGTTTAATGAACTATCTTGTTTACATCTTCCTTCTCGTGCTCTGCGTCTTACTACCCGTCCTAGATATCCGCGTACTTACACTGATGGGTTGATAGGAGGTGTACCCCCATTTGCGTGGAGGGAGATTGGAAAACCAATAAGGAATTTCAAGTGGCTGAATGGTATTGTATTAGACTGGCCTGCTGATGGTGGGGAGATTGGGGTTTGAATTTCGGTCGGGTCTGATGAAGTGGGGTTTCTCTTAAATGGTTTCCAATGATACTCCCCCTTAATTGCAGGTAGATTACCTCTAAATTGCTTCCTTCCTCATCCCTACCCTATTAGAGTAATTACCAAATATGTGTACAACCTGAACAGGTAGTAAGACACGGTGGTTAAAAAAAAAAGAGGAGAATATATTGTCTCATTCTTCAGGGATTTAAACCTCAACTTCCCCGTTGCGAGCAAGCAAAAAAAAAAAAATGGCTCTAATAAAGAGACCCGTTAGCACCACTTCATTTTCAGCCATGTTTTTAGAAGCGATACTAATACAAGTGAAAAATGCGTGTCCAACACAACTAGCATGTTAGTAAGCTAATACTAGTAAACTTGCATTAGTCCACTAACACCGTGTTATCGGACTTTTAGTGATTCGGTCGTAGCAATATTCTTGTGACGTGCGCGTTTATTTTGGGGCCTTTAATGATTCGGTCGTAGCGATATTCTTGTGACGCGCGAGCTTATTTTGTTTCGTTGTTTAGTTTTTGTTTAGCTTAGTACATACTGTACAGTAGTGTGTGTGTATCGTGATGTCACTGTCCAAGCCACAGTCCTATAAATCATAAACTTTGGCCGGAAAAGTAGCGGTGATAAAGGAACTGGAGAAGGGAATTCCTTTTAAGAAACTTATCTAATTCGAATTTTTTCCTGGTCCCTTCAAGTTCGAATTATCCAGGTTCCACTGCTATCAGACAACAGCATCTAGGCCCACTGTTGGGGAATTATTTGAAATAAACCGTTAAGTGGGAAGTGAATGTGTCGTTCTTGTTTTGCTATGATTTGTTTCACGACACAATACAATAATTTGAAAAGATCCTTCTTGATATTAATCTTAAGCGATCGGTTTATCCACTAGAAAATAAAATATGTCGGTAAAAATAATATGTTTCTAGTTTGTGTTGTAAATAATCTGGGCCAAAATATATTCTTTTTAGTGGTTAAGCTTTAAAGGATATATACATGGTAATTTCCAATTTTCATAGGAAGGCCTTTATTTGGTAACTATAAAAGGTAATAAATCTACTTTCACGATTTCATACGTCAGGTCATGTGATCTGCATCTGTCACTTTTGATAGATATTTTTGTTCCGATAAAATTTAACTAATGAATAGTGACACGTTATCTTTGTTTACCACAAAAATATGTTTGTATTTTATAAATGGCCCCTTTTATGAAAATTGGACAGTAGTAACTTTGGGCCCAGCTCGGCCCCAGGTTCGTGCCAATGGCTTGTTCCTTCACCCCTTGCATCCACCCCCCGTACAACCATCGAGCATCAGTCTGTTGTAATGGCTGTCTGCCACTGACGTCACCCTTACCCGAGGGTGCGGAATCATCCATCCCCTAATGGCCCTTGGGAGGGGGTAGCAGGAGGAAAGTCCCCTCCCCCCCCTCCTTGAATGTGTTCCGTCGAGGTTCGACTAACCGCGTGAGCTGGCAGGAGAAGAACAAAAATAACAGACTCACCTAGGGATGTGGTATCGAAAGAAAAATATCGATGCCGTATTAGCATCGATAACAGTAAGTATTGGTATCGATTTTTTTTTACAAGATGCCTTTTCGCTATCTATCTTCTTAAAAAAAACCTACATAATTTACTTCTGGGAAGTGCCAGCCCTGCTTCATTTGCTTAAACAACCCACATAAACTTTGATGTTTCGTCTGCTTGGTGTACCCTCTCGGTTCGACTGTTCATTGAGCTCCATAAAAGCTACTTTTGTTAAGTTTGTGATTACCGTACTCATTGATAAAGGAAGGGGTAGTAGACCGGTCGCCACTCAACCCGTCAGGTATCAGGATGTATTGATAAACTAATATGAGATAACAGCTATGAATTATGATGAGCTAAAAGAGATTGGATGCTAGAATTGCTTATTGCTTGTCATACAGAAAATGAGTGAGAAATGAGAAACTTAGTATCATTTTGTTCTTTAATCATAGTAAACATTTAATCCAAGCATGAGTGAAGATAAAAAGTTGTTTCTTTCGATACTGGAGTGCGAGTACTAATATCAGTAAAAGTATAGAGTAAAAATACTAGTATCGAAAGCAAAATATCTATATTAGTAAAGTATCGATACGTTTTTCACATCCTTAGACTCACCTCCTGTTTCATTTGTGTCCCGTGGAAGCGAATTAAGACAGGGTGGTGGTCAAGGGATAAGGTGTCAGGTTTCTGTGCTGAGGGTCCGGGGTTCAATCCTCGGTCCCGGCACGGATTTATCTGATTGCCGAACCCTTCCTTCACCTCTGGCAAGACGTGTATTAATCACAACTTGTGAATGTGTGGAATGCCAGGCCTCCACCGTGGTTCGGATCCCACGTTAAACTGTAGGTCCTCCATTTNTGAGGGTCCGGGGTTCAATCCTCGGTCCCGGCACGGATTTATCTGATTGCCGAACCCTTCCTTCACCTCTGGCAAGACGTGTATTAATCACAACTTGTGAATGTGTGGAATGCCAGGCCTCCACCGTGGTTCGGATCCCACGTTAAACTGTAGGTCCCCCATTTCATCTCACAAACACCCTACCATTACACATTAGCATAAGTGCGTACAACCCGAACGGATAGTAAGACGTGGTGCTAATAATAATAATAATAATAATAATAATAATAATAATAATAATAATAAAACAGAGAAATAATTTTAACAACTAAACATTCAACGATTAATTTTCGAGTTACTAACTACCAATTAGAAGAGCATAGCCGAGTATAAACTTTTAGTTTTTTTAGGGGTGTGTGAAGTCGAAGTAAAGCTTGAAACATGTGAGTCGAAGTTGAAGCTGAAGCTGAAGCCGATAAGGTTTTTGCTACCATATAACATCAAATTTTATTTCTTAGATTATCCATAATGTGGCGTTATGTAAAGAGGAAGATTTATTTCAGCTTCGGTGGCAGCGTGGTCTAACGCGCTACTCTCGCAGTAGACTAAACTGCCGATGACGGGGAGATGAAGGTTCGAATCCTGGTCGGGTGTACTTAATTTGGTTTTCAAAATAGTTTTCCACTCTCCACGCAAATGCAGGTACACTTTCTATAAATATAACCTCCCTAATCCCTAAAACTACTAGCGCAAACAATAAAGAAATGTGTGAAAATGTGACCTCATTTTCTACTACTTTTTGTGCGTATTTCTGGAGCTCTGAAACTAGGCTTGATGGAAAAGGGCTTAAGATTTAGGCTTCCTCTAACAGATATAGTGATTTTTTTGATAGGCTCTAAACAGAAAATCTTAAGATATTTGAGATCTAGAAGCGAGCTTCCCTCTTTACCTTGATATAAGAAATTTCGTTTCCCCTCTTATTATTTTCATAAAAATGGCGGTTATAGGTGAAGGACGAAAGTGAGTATAAGCTTAGACAGAATAGATAAGCACAGTAGTTCCAGAAAACGACACCGACCATTGTATATTAGGCCTGTCAGCGATTTCTCGCCGGCCGCCTTAAGTCTCTCTTTAGCGCGGTATTATCCATCAGCAACTTTGGCTAACTTAAATAAGGAAATAAGATAAGGGTAAAAATACAAGGAACTGAAATAGCAATTCTTTGGAGGGGATGGGGAATTACCCTTAGCACAGCCGGTTAGAATCTAACCCCGAGCTCTCCGCGTCAGTGTCTCGTACACTATCCGTGCGGCCAACCATGCAGGTGTCATCGCGTCGGAAATGGTTGTAACTAGGGATGTGAAGAAAGTATCGCTACTTTATTGATATCGATATTTTCCTCTCGATACTATTAATATTTTACTCGATACTTTTTTCCGATACTTTTACTGATATTAGTACTCATACTCCGGTATCTGATCGGTATCGAAAGAAACAACTTTTTTTTGTTAACTTCACTCATGCTGGGATTAAATGTTTACTATGGTTAAAGAAGGGTACAAAATAGTTTGAAAAAATATATTACTAATCATATTTAGCTATTAAATAACTTTCCATCAGCTGCATTTTCATAGACATTTTGAAAGCTGGTATGGTAAAACCTTTTATAATATCCATTATACAATACTATCTATAGCACCTTCCAAGTTCCAACACATAACATTGACGTGCTAGACCTAGATATACTATGATATGGTTTAATTATTATAATTCTCGGTGTTTAAATAAAATGGAAAATATAATAATAATAATTATTATTATTATTATCAATATCATTCAAATGTTGAAATTATTACTTGATAAAAAATATTTTTCCAGATTAAAATTTCTACACCGAGACTTATTGTAATCGATACTTTTTCTTTCGATACCACATCCCTAGTTGTTACCCCTGGATATGCCAGACGCGGCTTGCTTGTGGTCCAAGGGTGGGTGTTACGGGTAATAATTAACACAGCCCTTGTTTGAACAGCAGGGAGGATAGAAGGGTTTGCGAAGTTGACTAGAAACAAGAGGTCTCAGGCGCTAAGAGCCTGCGGAAACAAGGGAAAGTGGTCTTTGGACGAGGGGTGAGCATCCTTAACGTCAGGTTCCTTTTGACATGTTGTCTTTAATTACATCCTCGCCTTGATCGAGAGCACGCTCACCAAACGCCTTCGAGAGAGTGGTTCAAATCATGGTTGAGACTTGGGGGAGATAATTTTTCACGTGACCCGCTTCGGTGGCCGCGTAGTCTAAGGCGCTACTCTCGTAGTAGACTTTTGACTGTCGATGATGGGGAGATCGAGGTTCGAAACTCGGCTGGGCGTAACTCAAGGTGGTTTTTACAAAATGAGTTTCCACGCAAATGTGGGCACACTTTAAATATAACCATCATAATTCATAAAACATTCGCGTAATTAGTACATAAGAGTATAACCCGAACGGTTAGTAAGACACAGTGCTAGAAAAAATATCGCGCGGCACGAAAGAAATAGCAAGATTTTGGCAGGAAGAAAGGTTACAAAAGCTACACATATTCATAAGTCATGTGATCTGCCTCTGCCACTTTTGATAGATATTGACAATACCTGTTAAATAACTATTATGTAACCCACTTCAGTGGCTGAATGGTCTAAGGCGTCACTCTCGTGTTAGACTGGCCTGCTGATGACTGAGAGATCGCGGTTCGAATCCCGGCTAGGACAATTCAGGGTGACTTTGATCTAAATGGTTTCTCACCGGCCTTCCACGCAAATGAGGGTACATTACCTCCAAAATACTTCCTTTTTTCATTCCTACTCTATCAAAGTAATTATCATACACATAACCTGAACAGATGGTAAGACGCGGTGATAGCAAATTACCAAACAATAACATGGTAAACTGTTATCGTAGTTGATTTCAAAACTAAAAGTTGTACATTTTCTAAACTTTCCTTCCTACCAGACTAAATAAAGTGTTGCTATTTGTAGTCCACCGTAAGTTTGTTTTCAGGCGCTAACTAACTCACCTCACTCGTACATTTTCAACACACGTCCTGGATGCAGATACCGGAAACTAGTATTAAAGAAGATCTGTTTACGTTCTTCGGCGTCCTACTACCCGTCCAGGGTATCCGCATATTCACACTGAGGGTCGGGATGAGAGAGTTTGAGTTCAAAGAAAATGTACCCTCATATTTGTGCAGGTTGAGTGAAAAAACTCGGTACACTCAGTGGGGTTGCAACATACCCCCACGTTCCCCTTGTCGCCAGACAAGATGAGACTGATACCTTTATCCGCGTGTCCACCTGTGCGGGTTGTTACTAAATTAATGTGTAGTCCACCATAGGAATCAAACTGAGGTGGGAGTGTAGGGGACGCGAGTTAAGGACAGTGTTTTTGCATACATTTTTAGCAAAACATTTGTGTGGCCGAAACAAATGTTGTAATTAAATTCCAGGACACTTATGTATTTATTTAGCACTGTGTCTTACTAACCTTTCGGGTTATACGCTTAAGTGCTAATTACATTGATGGGCTAGGAACTGGGAAGGTTGAATTTAGAGGAAGTTAACCCGTATTTGCGTGGAAGGAGAGTGGAAAACCACCCTCCGGTTCACCCGACCTAGATTCGAACCTCGGATCTCCTCGTTCTCGGTATTCTAGCTCGACACGAAACTAGCGCGTTCGCTAACTACTCCGCCGAGGCGAGTCGGGACACTCTTGACAGATATTCAATAACCACTGTTGATATCGCCATGTGAAGGAAACTAAACTCTTTGTACTGAAGAAATATTTTGTTTCCTTTAAGCAAAAAAAAAAGTTTTGATAATTATAAAAACTGCAAAAACATTGACCTTTTCTAACGTTCCCTGCACGTGTGGTCAGAAACAATCTTTTAGGTTGTCCTTTTTTAAAGACTTTAATTTAAAACACATGTGAAATATACTTATTTGTATTTTTTAAATATTTTTGAAACTAACTTAATTATATAATCTATGTATAAAATGAAATTGCTGGCCTTGAAAATAATCTAGCTCTACATTTTTAAAAAAATATTTAGACTGAAGTCTTAGTCTAAATAAAATGTATCAGGCAAAGCACGTGTTTTTATAAACATTTGTTCGCCAGACCATATTATGTTTATTTAAAAAAACTTAACTCTTACCACTCACTAGGTACCTTTAGTTTTAACGATATGTTTACCATCGACATTCTTATACATCTAATTAAGCTCTTTCGAACAACAAACCGAAGAAACACGAGCTCGAAACTAAACAAGTGCTTGTCGTTAGCGGGAATTATAGTTGGCTTTAGCACCGCGTCTTACTACCCGTTCGTGTTATACGCACTTACGTAGGTTGATTGTAACATGAAATGGAGGACCTACAGTTTAACGTGGGATCCGAACCACGGTGGAGGCCTGGCATTCCAAACATTCACAAGTTGTGATTAATACACGTCTTGTCAGAACTGAAGGAAGGTTTTGGCAATCTGATAAATCTGTGCCGGGACCGAGGATTGAACCCCGGACCCCCAGCACAGAAGTCTGACATCTTACCCCTAGACCGCCAGGTCACCCATTTTAAGAAGTGGTTTGTTATTTTAAAATATTTTCCACGACGAGATGAAGGGGGAGAGGTTTCAATATGTCCCTGTATAGGATTAATTTAGAAAAGTTACACTAAAAGTGGAATTATTTCAAAAAAGTTAATGAAAAGTTAAAAATAGCTGATTTTCACGCGAATTGTCGTAGTTCTGAGGTTAAGGTAAACTGTTAGAGAAACATAGATCTAGTTTCCCTCAAACAAATCTTCAAATGTTTCACAACGGTAAATTACAAATTAGGCCTAATTGAAGATTTAGAACTGACATTCTCATAAGAAATACCAAAGTGTGGGAATATTTTTCTCCAATAAGCAGCACCCTCATATTTTAAGCACGTTGATATGAATTAAGTCAAGACACCTTAGCTTATTCGGTAACTTGTCTATCTACTAAACTAATGGTCCCGAGCTCGATTCCTGGCATGGCTGAAAAATGTATCTTTGGTGAAATGTTAGTTTACCCTTTCACAGTTATTAACAAACCTCCAGCGGCTGTTTGTTGTGTCTGTTCTAGATTTAAGTTAGTTTATAAGTCGTGTCCTGATATAATCAATCGGTTCATAGAGTGCACGTCAAATACCTCTAATAAATGAAACGAAAAAAGACAAACTTCGTGAACAGATCTGGAATCATAATACATTATTTAAAGTTCTACAAAAATAAATTCTTCCTAAAGAGACAAAATATATCTTGCCATACATGCATCGACTAACTTTTTTTATTTTTATTTGAGGTGTTTCTAAACCTACTGATTAAATCAACACACGACTTACAAACTAAGATATAACTTAAATCTAGATTATCCACAACATCTAGCCCCAGGCCATTAATTGACTAATATTAAAGAGTAATTATTTAATTAATTATAAATGTTTAAGCCATGCCAGGAATTGAACCCGGGACCCTGAGCTCCATAGATAGACAAACTACCAACTAAGCTGAGCTGAGGCGTCGGGCAGACTTAAGATCTCAAGTTTACCAAAGGTATAACTATTATGTCACGAGATTGCATTAAAGAACAGTCATCCCCTAGAGCCAAGTAATAAAAACAACAACTAGAAATAGCAATATTTGAGAATCAAACAGCCTGGCTGCTGATGACGGGGAGATCAGGGATCAATACCGGTCAGGTGCACTTCCTCCAGATTAAACCTTCCTCATCCCTAACAAATTAGAGTAATTAGTGCATAGGCTTACAACCCAAACTGATTGTAAGATACGGTGTTAGTTAGTAATAATAATAATAATAATAATAATAATAATAATAATAATAATAATAACACTTCTTAAATAACTCGAGGTTTCCGGACGTCTACGACGCACCTCAGCGATACGGTAGGCGGGCTTCTACTGCCACGCTAAATAATTTCGAATATTTTATCTATATCTTTGGGAGAAAAAAACTTTTAAAACAAACATGGTTAGGAGGCCTTATATAATAACGTTATGGTTTTCTAAACAATTCGAAGTTATTTATTAGGGTTTTGAAACCTTAAAAACTTCAATAAACATAGTGAAAATAGTTGTTTATAAAGCAATGAAAATACTTTAGAATTTTTAAGACTAATCTAAAAAAAACTCTCCCCCCACCCCCTTTCCCCAAAAGAGAACAGTTTAAAAAGGATCAATGTTCTACATAGTCAAAAAGTGGTAGGGGAAGCTTTAACGATTTTTTTAGAACGTTGTTTTTTCATCGCGTCTTAGTACCAGTCCGGGCTATACACGTGCATTAATTTCGCTAATGGACTAAGGAAAAGGAAGGTAGAGTTGAGAACGGTGTTACTGTAACATGATTAATTAATTGAGAAACATCACCAAGTTCGAATTGGCACTGAAAGTATTATATTTGTACACATTTCTGATGTGTCTACTTTGGTTTACCAACAATATTTATATCTTCCACATTTTATGTATTGCTGATCTGACGTAACTTTTTATATACTATAACAGGGTGACGACTACCAGCCATAAAAAAAAGTAATGACATTTGAAGACATAAAGAAATAAAAAATGTGTAGTGACATTTCCTGTTTGCTCATGATACTTTTTATATTGCTTTATTCATGTAATGTTTTCTCAACAACGGTGAATTTATTAGAGTTGGTTCAGGCTAGCTATCGTCTTTTCTGACAGCTCAAAATGTACTCTAAAGTTGTTTTATTCGTCACTTTCGCGAATTTTTTCTGCCAGTTTGTCCGGTGAAAAAAAAACATAATACACAAGGCGGGTGGCTCCGTGGCTGATTGTTTAAAGTAACTTTTCAAATGTTATGAAAGCAGCGTGTCCAGCTACCTGAAAAACTGGGAAAAGTGTGGAAATATTTTTATCAAATTTCTGGAATTTTTACATTTTCTAAAAAAAAATAAACACGCGTCTTTTATTTACAACAGTCAAAATAACTTTTGTCCTCTTGTTAATACTCGCCACTAATCTCTTTTAACACAAATGTCTTTAAATAGCCGAAGTTGTTATTAATTTTAGAGAATAATTCACCATCTAGATTTCATATTCTGAAGATTGAAAAATAACAGCTTCGGCCATTTGATTCTTAATATTATCCTGTACGAGTGGCAGTAACAAGCCAACTACCGAGTCGAAGATGGCTGCGTTATCTGATGGCTCGTGAATAAAGCTGATGATTTCCGCACGTCCATCATCGACTCTGCCTTAAAATATTAGTGAAGAATGACTAGGCACGGGACGACTCCTGGATAGCTCAGTGGTAGAGCATTGGCGTACTAAGCCAAAGGTCCTGGGTTCGATTCCCGTGTCCAGGTGTCATTTTTCAATTTTCGGAACAAATGTCTTTGTTGCGCTTACTAATCTCATTTATCAAAATCAACATGCGATTCTTTCCCCTCCTTTGAAGTGCGTCTCAGCCCAAAGTTGAGCGCGAGAATTCGATTACATTTTGGAAGAATAATCTTTAAAAATAGGAATATTTCGGACAAAACTTTTAATCTGTACTGGTCTAAGATGACCTTTTAATGTCTCAATAATATGATCTCAATGAAATATAACTTACTGTAGATCCCACTACCAAATGGCACATTGATTTAGGCCGAAATTCTTTAACCCCTTCATAGAGGGACATCATTTCAGAATGTTTGTGTGTCTTAAAGTATTATTACATTAAGTTATGATTTTAATAAAAAAAAGTTTGTAATATACTTAATATTTATATATTATAGTAACTGTAAAATTTGCAAATTGTCTCTGGAAAACCTGAACAAGTCAGGGAATTTTAAAATATAGTTTGGTTGGACACCCTGAAAAGGTCAAACTTACCGTGGACCGACTATACCATGAAGTTTGTATTAACAGCTAAGCTATGTTATTTCTGTTATTTGTTTTAAAATCAAAATTAAAAAAGTAAACCCGGAAAACACTACTCACGCTTTCATTTTTATTGTTATATTAGATAGAAAGATACGTTTGTTCTAATGTTTACCGATGGGCAATACACAAAATGTATAAGGAATAAAATAGTACAGCTTCGAAACATACACAGCCTGTCGTAGGTTTTGTAACTTTTTCTTTAACTGTCAACTAAAGTCTATAGCTTTCTGCCTGTGTTGTTATTTTCATTTTAACGATATCGTCTCTTTATCCGGGACGGTAACGAATCCGGAACTCGATGCTCTGTGCATGCATTAACGTTGTGTTTCTTTTCTATGCCGGCTATAAAGATGATTGTCTGAAAGAAACTTAGGAGGAAACGAGTTTTGATGGCTTTGAAGTCGTGACCTATTATGAGTGAAGGTCACGATATTGTGTTTCTTTTTTTTGTAAAGAAGGGACATAAACAAAAACATATCGCGTTTGTTTTTGGAGCCGGGTGATTGTTCTCGACACGAATGACCAACATTCGAGGATCTTTGAACATGACACTTTTTTAAAACTTAAATTTATGTGTGTGTGTATGTTTTGGGAAAGGGAGAGTGAATTTAATGTCTCTTGTACGTGCCATTATGAATAGTTTCCCCCTTCGTATGAAAAAGATTGGCCAATTTTAATTGCTTACTTTTAAATAAAGAGGGCTTTGGGGCAATAATGTACTATGTCACAAAAACGACAACAGTGTTGTAGATAATATTTAATTGTGTTTCTATAACTCCTCACATAAAGCTGCAAACATATTTAATATTTATATAAGTTGTAAGTGTGTATAAAATTATGACAAAATAACAGCTATTCAGGCTAAAAATACGTATTGTTGAATTTGTTTCAGACCTCTCTTGATCACTATTTTGGGCTACAGCATATTGTTGCCCCAAGCTCTTTAAAAAAAAAGTAATGTTGACTGCCATAATATGTTCATGATTTATATTTAATATTTTTAAGATTCTCGCTCGCTAATAATTATAAGCCTACATTTGAGGTAACTTTAGTTGTATTATATTAAGTTCATCCTAATTAATTTAAAATTATATCTAAAATGTTAATTTGATATTTATTTTTTGTCGCTAATGATATAGTTTAATATTAACAATTATTTTGGCCTCAAAAAATCGTTTGTATTTTCTAAAAGGCTTTTTATATTAAAATTGTACTGTAGTGGGAATGCGAAGGGCCTACATTAATAAGTAAAACGCGATGGCATGAAAACATTAAATAACAATTCCAAATCCTGAATTATATTTTTCTTGGGTGACCTGGTGGTCTAGGGGTAAGGTGTCAAACTTCTGTGCTGGGGCCCGGGGTTCAATCCTAGGTCCCGGCACAGACTTATCTGATTACCAAACCCTTCCTTCACCTCTTGACAAGACGTGTATTAATCACAACTTGTGAATGTGAGGAATGCCAGGCCTCCACCGTGGTTCGGATCCCACGTTAAACTGTAGATCCTCCATTTCATCTCACAATCACCCTACCATTTCACATTAGCGTAAGTGCGTATAACCCGAACGAGTAGTAAGACGCGGTGATAATAATAATAATAATAATATATTTTATTTTTTTTGGCCAAATTAAACACTATAGTCACTCGAAATAAACCATACTGTCGATGGTGACGGGGAAATTGGGGTTCGCATCTCTTTCGTGTGTACTCATGGTGATTTTCCCTAAATGGTTTTACACAATTCCTCCACGCAAATGCTGGTATATTTCCTCTAAAATTCAAGCTTCTTCATCCCTAACACATTAGCGTAATTAGTACTGTACATATACGTACAACCCAAACAGTTGTTGAGATGTGGTGTGAACAGAAAAAAAAGAAATCTATTGATGTTTTTGTTCCTATCAGTTTTCACCATCACCATCTGCAGATGCGCAGAGGAAGTGATAGGTAAGGGAGAAAGTGGCCGCTGTGTCTTGTCGGACCAGCACCTACAGTAGTTAGTATAGTATATCATGTGTGTTACATATCCCACACCACCTTACACGATGTATTGTTACTCCGTGCGAGTGTTTCTGTTCCGCTTCACATGGTGCTAGAGCCATTGTTCCTCGCGTGGGTTCGAGTCCCGCCTTCACTTTCTACACGGCCCCAAACTTTTACACTTGACTGCCAGTCCAATTTCCATCTGACAGCTAGAAAAGTTATTGTATCTACTTTTATATATTCACACGTCAAGTCATGTTATCCGCAGTAGTCACTTTTCAAATATTATCAATGTTGAACTAAAAAAAAAGAGAATTTATTTTTTTAAAGTTTCTTCCCTAAGAAAATCAAACTTAAGTTTAGTATTTATTGTATTCATATTTTGGCTTCACTTTTTTAATATTTACCAAACCTTATACGACGTCAAAGTTTTATTAAAATAAAATTTCATAGGAACTTATCTGAGAGAAGAGTTACTAGATCTATTTTCACGTATTCATACGTCAAGTCATGGGATCTGCAGCTGTCACTTTGAGTAGATATTATCAATACCTATAAAAACACTAATAATATAATAAAATGTTATAATTTTTTTTAACAATTTCTCTAAGGTCGTTCTTATGATAATTGGATTGTAATTATAGTCCCTGTTACTCTGGCCCACATGCCAGTAATGATTTAATCTAAAGTTTAAAAAAAAATATACGTGGCTGAATATTAAATTATTCATACAAGTTCGTGTTCAAGCTGTAACTTTTCCTTTCTTACATTGCACTTTATGAACCGACTGATTATATCAGAACACGACTTAGAATCGAACCCATACAAGTTAAATTCACTAAAAACAGGTTTTTTTTGTTTATTATTTGCGCATCGCGTCTTACTACCCGTTCGGGTTTTCCGTGTATATACAATAATGGGTTGGTGGTGAGGGAGGAAGAGTTTAAATTAAATATACCCCCATTTGGTTGAGAGGTGGGAGAGGATCAAATCATTTAGGGGTGGGGGACTTAGTATGATCGATTGAGATTCGAACCCTGATCTCGCAGTCTTGGACAATCCAGAATACGGCGAGAATAACGCCCTAATTTGATTGAGTTTCTGGTACACAGCTGGGAATTGATATTTATTTCAGTAATTGACAATCTTTGAACTTATGACACGCCCAGGCTCGGACTGGCCCGCCGGTGCGCCCTCGAGTTACTCAAGTTTGCACCTTCGGCCCAAGCTTCACCTCTTGGCGATAAAAAATTCCAATGATGCAAACAGACATTTAGCCCTCCGTTGGTCGAGGGGTGAGCACAGTGCTCACTAATTTTTTTTTGTCTGGCATGTGCGATGAAACAGCGTAGGAACAATGAATCCCAGTATAGCAGCCTGTTGGAATGTTTAGAGTGGTGAAAGGGCTGTGAAGGGATGACGCGAGACCTTTAGTCATTGTCATAATTACATTATGTTATTGTTGTTTTATCGGGCACGCCCAAAGGTGGAAGCAGGGAACGGGGCAGTCCACCCAAATATTCTCCTTTAGAGCAGTAAAAGCATATTTTGTGGCACCGGAACGTTTTTTTGA
>CABFWB010000200.1:133941-151219 GCA_902151455.1 Timema bartmani
GACTGGATAGAACTATCTCAAGATAGGGATAAGGTGTAGTGAGATGGACTGGATAGAACTAGCTCAAGATAGGGATATGGCGTAGTGAGATTGACTGGATAGAACTAGCTCAAGATAGGGATAGGGCGTAGTGAGATTGACTGGATAGAACTATCTCAAGATAGGGATAAGGTGTAGTGAGATGGACTGGATAGAACTAGCTCAAGATAGGAATAGGGTTAATGAGTTGGACTGGATAGAACTAGCTCAATATAGGGATAGGTGGTGTACTTTTTTAAGTGCGGCAATGAGCTTTCTAGTTCCTAATGCCACAGAGTAAGTAAGGAAAGCAACTTCACTGGTTTTATTGAATACGGGGCGTGGCTTGGCCATGCGACTGGGGCATATTTCTCGTTCTTTGCGTGCGAGGATCAGTTCCCACGAGCGCATTTACTTCTCTCCCGTTGTTGTTTTTTTTAAGCCTGGCTTGGGAGGTTCGTTGCTGCTGTAAACTTACAGTGGGGGTCGATATAACTAGCGCAGTTAGGCCACATTATGGCGGGCGGAAGAGGGCGCTGAATTATGGCTTCAAAGGGGTGGCCCGTCGAGACTTCTTATACCCCCGTGCAGGGGGAGTAGAGAATCTTAACCGGTATAACACGTGATCGCTGCAGCCTTTTCCCCCTGTACAAACCGCGCCTTGATGGTGCGGGGTGTGCACCTGATTATTGTATGGTCGCCGTGATGGTGCGGGGTTTGCACCTGGTTTTTGTTTGGTTGCCACAATGAGGCTACACACTTGGTTTCTAACATTTATGCTTTTAGTTTCAAGTTTTTGTATGCAAGGAGCTTAAAACCCTTAAACATTTTTTCAAAGCATTTTTTTTAAATGTTAATATCTGTTTAAAAAAAAGCATGCTAATAGAATTTCAATAGAGGCTACAAATCTCGCGACAGGGCAAGAAATCGGCGTCCCCTTCTTTAGAACGGGCGCCTAGCGTCTTCTTCTCTTCCCGCGCCCCTTATCTCCTCTCGGCGCCTCATTAATTTTTCAGTTCCACCACCCACCTCTCTTCCGCCGACCTGCAGCAGACAAGTGGTGCGCACAGGACCCGATCGACCATAACCAAGAGAGAAGGGGCAAGTTTCGACCCTTCTTTCACAACTTTGGCTTTGATCTCCTTGAATTCGCGACGGTTTATCCTCCAGGTACAGCAATGCTGAGAATGAAACCCCTGTAGAGACGGTGGAGGGAGTGTAGCAGTCGTGCGTAGTGCCTGCCATCTTATGGGAGATCCGTGAACAACGCATCTGACGAGTTAAGGTGGGGATGTACGAAACGCGAGTTAAACGCTGTGTTGTTTTTTTTTCATAGCATTCAATATTTTCAGCAAAGTAAATAAAATATGGCTCCATTAGAAACATAGAGTTTAATTTTCTTCACATAGTGAGTGATATCAACAGTTGTTGAATATCTGTCATCAGCATAGTGACATTAGATGCCAAGCTTTCTAAATGAAAAGAAAAAGTCAATAAATTCCAGGACTCCCTCTACACATATTCAACAATTGTTGATATCACCGTGTCAAGAAAATCAAACTCTCTGAGTTTCTTCTGAAGCAATATTTTATTTATTTTTCAATTATTATTTTTTTGCTTTAAAAACTCCAAAAATACTGTTCTTAACTCGCCTTCCCTACACTCCCGCCTTAAAAACAAACCTTTATTTTATACATCCGGGAGTGTTTTATTTCAAAGAATAAAGTGGGCAAACGAACCGTTTTGTTGTAATATTAAATTCCTATGTTCTGGTTGTATTATTTTTAGTGCACATTTTTGTCTGCATTAAAGTACTCTAGTACCATGAACATTTACAGTCCCCGCATATTACGTGGTAGATCTATTCTATGGCCGCCGAACGAATGCGCCCTGGTTGATATTGGGGATATGGGTGGTACTATGCTTGACTTTAAACGACGCGGAATGTTAGGTGCGTCAGAGGTACGTAATTCCTACAAATCATTGTGCTCGTTAAGTTTTTCTTCAGATTAATACATTCTCTTAACCTGTTCCTTTGGCTTAGATAGTTCTTCGTCGATAGCCATTATGGGGGTTTAGACACTAAACAGCTCTAATGCGAACTATGAAGGCTTTTTTACTATTAAAAAGTATTGTTTGCAATGTAACCTCGGGTTAGTTTATCAGGAGTCATCCGTAAACCACGTAGCGTTTAATTCTGGTCTTTATTAGACCCTCCCCGACACCCATGTAACACCAAGTAGACATTTAACCCGGTCCCTCCCCACCTTCAACCTGTGTTACGTAACTTTTCACTTTAAGAATGAAATGTCATTATTTTATGGTCCCTATTTCATTTAGTTTTCAACAACGTACTTATTCGGAAGACGTAACTCAAGTTTTCCCGCCACATTGACGATTCACACCCCTCCCCCCTCAATCGTTTGGGCTTATTTTGTGCTCATATATGCCCGAACATAAACATTTGTGCTCTAAAATTAGACCTTCAAGCCAAACTTTTAATGTGGATAATCTGAAGTTATCTATAAGTATGTTTACCAACATGAACAATAATATTATTTTTTCAGTGTTATAATTTAAGTATAAGATCTGTGTTACGTAACACTGTGATGTACCCCCTCCTCCTATGTAACACCACACTGACGTTATAGCTCCGCCGCAGTGTTACGTGGCTTACGGCTGAACCTTTCTACACCTCTCGACCGTTCAACCGGGGTATTAGATACAAGACGACGCTCGAACCGGAAATAGCTTCGAAGTGCAGTTTTCTGCATTCTCCCACCTGACAACAGCATTTGATTTTTAAATAATTATATTTTAGTTATGATGTATTTTTTAATGTGGTAAAACTGTTTGGCAGTTCTCTCTCCCGCGATTTTCTAATGGGAGTTATATGAAACCGAACCATGACTCGACTAAACGCGTTATCCGTGGGGTGAGATGGGCTCTTAGCCCTCAGAAATAACAAACACTCATTGAACAAAGTTTGAAGGGTCTGAGTGTGTCATTTAGATCGATAAGACTCTCACCGGTGGTCGTGCGGGCCAAGGCGTCGCTTTCGTCTTGTTTAGTTTGACGATGATGGATGGAGGGTTCGAATCCTGAACGGTTGTATCGAGGGATCTTTCCCACTTTCCCTCCGAGGCGAACAGCCCGGTTGGGTAGAAATACGCGATGCGCTAAAAACAAACTTGAAAGGTTATGAAGGGAGGGCAATGCTCGAATGTTTTAAGGGATCTCAAACTGTGATACTCAGTACCACCAGGGCAGGGCTGCCACTCAGCCGGGAGAACACAGGATATTGTTTGTGTCTTGGAAAAAAACCGGGAGAAAACACAGAAGATTTCACAGGTATAACTAAAAAATAAATACAAAAACTGTAATATTAATTGTGATTCCTGAACATTAAACTGCAATCTTTAAACCTTTGCACGGAAGAAAAGGCACACTGAATATATAATCACGTTAAATTGCTTATATTCCACCCCTACCCCACCTTTTCTTTCTCCTTGAAACATTGGGTTGCGTGACAACTGCATATTCTTCCCCAAGGTCAAAGTCAAGGTTTAATTCTCCTGTTCTAAACACCAATGTCATGACCACACAATAGCTAATTTTATGAAAACTTAAATGTCGTTCTTATATAATACTATTTAAATAAAGTGTCTGGAAAAATTGGGATTCCGTTAGTAAAACCCAGAAAATACAGGGAATTTTTTATTAAGAAAATAGTGGAAACCCTCATAAGACAACACTCAAGGTCCGTGGGTTAAAACCCAGTCGAGGTCGACGGATTTTTCTTGAGCGTTAAAAATCCGTAGCACAACTTCCTTCGGAGGGAAAGTAAAGCTCTCGGTCCCATGTCGATTGTGGCATGTAAAATAACCTTGGAAGGTAAGTGCAAATACCTTTACCGGAAAAATTTGGAGACACTTTCGCTCTAGCTCATAGAAATTCTCGCGTGCTGATATAATCATTTGGTTCATAAAGTCCACGTTAAATACCTTAAATCAATACTAAAATACATGACCACAGCAGCAACCGCCGCCTTCGCTCGGCGACCGGGGAAGACACCGGCCGCAGACTTGTGGGGGACGACGATTATTTCACCTGCTTCGGAGGCTAAGCCCTGCTCATTTCTCCTCGCTATTCCGAGGATTACGTTTCATGGGATGGGAGGAAGTAAGGTAGCTGGACCTCCTACAAACATCGCCTTTACCACGGTCGAATCCTAAATTACCTTTCGCTGCTATTTTAGGATTTGCGTTTATGTGTTGGAGTAACTTGAAAGAAAAAAAATAATTTAAATATAAAATCGAATAGGTTAGAGGTAAAACATTTGCTGTCTAGGATCAGGGAAGCTTGCCGTGCTACCAAACAAAATATATTTCAGTGTGGGATTTGAAACCATCAGAGAGGAAATGTTGATGCTCATATTTCAATGACAATAAATATTATTTAACCTAGGTAATGTAATACTTAAGTTTAAGCTCCTTAAAGTGGGAATGTAGGGAACGCGAGTTAAGGTCAGTATTTTTGCAGTTTTTATATTTATATATATATATTTATAATATAAATGTCAAAATACAATATTTTTCCAGTATAAACATGAAGTTTAATTTTCTTCACGTGATGATATCAACAGTAATTGTTGAATATCTGTCAAGGGTATCACGGAATTTAATGACAACTCTTTCTATTAATTTAAAAAGTTTCCCATCTAATGTATTTGTGTTCATGAGAGATATTCAACCACTGTTGATATCACCACGCGAAGAAAATTAAACTCTGTGTTTCCACTGGAGAAATATTTGATTCATTATGGCCGAAAAATGTTTTGCTATAAAAACTGCACAAAAATACTGCCCTTAACTCGCTTTCCCGAGACTCGCGGCTGCTCGCGATGTCTTGTTATACAGGGTGGGGCCGAAATAATTAGAAGATAAGTAACTTGAACACTAACACTGATTTAAAAGTAAACAATCACTTGTAAATAAAAAGCAAACTACAAACTACACTTTTTCACTTTTTGAAGGTAATGTCACTCAGGTGAGTTCCAACGGACGTCAGACAAACCTCAGCACGTTGTCCATCACTTTCACCAGCGTAGATAGTCTAATTTTATTGTTTACGTCCCGCCTTTTAATTTGAGGGTAGTCTGGCCACACTGAGCGACTAAAGCCTGGTGACAGCGACTTGGGTATAGTCTCATAGTCAGACTTGGTTCTTCTCAAGTGCGGCTACCAAACACAATACGACACCTCCTATCCATACTCATTGGAATGGTCCAGCTTCGCATATGAAACTGACTCATTCCATTCTGGTATAGGTAGATGTTTTCTTGTGTTTGGTGACGAACCACACTTAAGGAAAACCACAGTAACCCCGTGGCTTTTTTGGTGCTGACTGACAGTTCACAGCTGACTGTCAGAAGTGACAGCTGCTAAACACATGTTTTTTTTGCAGATCATATGGTTCGGCGTAGGGATACATAATTTGGTTTGGTAGCTTTTCAAAGCTGTCAGTCAGCACCAAAGAAGCCATGGGGCTACTGTAAGTCTGACTGAGACTGGTCCCGAGTATTAAACGTGAACGACTTTGGGTATCTCATATAAATAACATTGCTTGACATAATGGCGACCTAGTCGTGGCGTTTTTGTCGCAACCTTAAAACACTTTTAAAAGCCGGCTTCGCTCCACGGATAACACCTAACTTATGTAGGGAATACAACTCGAGCCAGGTTTTCTGTATTCATCTCTAGCAAACATTTAAATTGCGTTTTACCCTTTACTGAAAAAAATACATTAAAAAATACAGTACTTACTTTAAAATGGAAAAAACCACTATTAGATCTATTCCAATTTCACTGTGGCCAAATGAATAAAGCAGAAACCCGCTTCGGTGGCCGCATGGTTTAAGGCGTCACTCTCGCAGTAGATTAGACTGCTGATGATGGGGAGTTCGAGGTTCGAATATAGGTCGGGTGAACTAAGAGTGGTTTTTCAAAATGGGTTTTCCACAAGGCTTGCGTGCAAATGCGGGTACACTTCCTCTAAATAAAACCTTCATCCGTGAAACCATCAGCGTAATTAGTACATAAGCGTATAACCCGAATGGGCAGTAAGACACGGTACTATATGTATATTATATTTAAAAGAAGCAAAAAAAAACCCACTTTGATACGTTTCCTGGTCCGAGCGTGATCTTTCTTCTCTCTAATTTCCCGGTTGATGGTTGGGCTCTTGAAAAATGTAATTTTTCGTCAAAGTCAAGCTCTCTTTTATTTCACACTTTACTTGCTCTCTTTATCTCACACTTTACTTTTCTTGTCCTGTTCAATTACCACACGTTTCCTATACGGCGAACTTTCTTACGCTCTTAGAATCTTTTCGGTTTGTCCCACGGAGGCGTGTGCGTCGCTACGCTCAGTCGGGCCCGCCCAGCATCCATATAAATAATAATAATAATAATAGATCCCGTCAGAAGCCTCTTTAAAACAATAAGTTAATCTGTGTGTGACGCCCGAATACCCCACTGCCTGGTCGCCCCAGATATTATTATGACAAACATTGACGTCGATCCCGCCCCACCCCTCCTGTTACAATTAACTTGGCCCCTCTGTAGTATTAATAGTAATAGTAGTAACATCCCTTCATGGTTCCTTGCTCAAGCACAGTCCGTGTGAGTTAAACCGAGAGTCCGGGGTTAGTTCACTGTTGGGACCAGATATGTTTATAATCAACACTGTAGGATTTTGGTAAGAATACACATTTAGAAAATATAAACACATTATTTTGCGGTCAAAATTGGTAACACTTTACTATTTTATTGGTGTTATTTTATAGGGATTGGCAATATCTATCAAAAGTGACAGCTGTGGATCACATGACTTGACGTGTGAATACGTGAAAGTAGATCTAGTAACTTTTCTAGCTGTCAGGTAGATAAAGTTCTCCCTATGAATATTGGTCCGTACAGTTCAATTTTCATAGGAAGAATTTTAGCTTACCGTTAGAAAAGTCACTAAATCTATTTTGAGGTATTAATACGTCAAGTCATGTCGCTTTTGATAAAAAATTATCAATACCTATAAAATAACACTAATGCTAATAGTAAAATTATCAATATTGACTCAAAAAAAAAACTTGTGTTTTTTAAACGGCCCTTCCTATTAAAATTAGATTTTGATTTCAATGGTTTGACATTTTTACCGTATAATGTAACTGCTCACGGTTGAATAACACTTCTATAAGGAAATAATGACCACATGGGTCCGTCCTTAAATTACCTCGGGCTCTTTTTCGTGATTTTAGACCCCTCTTGCGAAATTTCTTACGTTTTGTTAAAAAAATAAAATATTTTAATTGTTTAGTTATTTTTAGACACACATACGTAATTGAAGTACAATTTTGTAATTCATATATTTATTTTTTTGACAAATTTTTGGGGGATTTTGTCTCACCATAAACATTGATAAAAACCTTACGTGATTCTGAACCCCCCAGCCCCATCGTAAGAAAACACTGAAACCCTCCTTCCCCCAAAATCATAACGTAACTCAAGGACGGCCACTTGGTATCGACACATACTCTCAACCTAGTGTGTATTCATCGCGCCGCGCTGTTTGCCTGGTCCCTCCTTTGCCAACACAATGGCGGGACTGTGTTTTTAATATAATCTGTTGCGAACTGTGATAGGGCCGTGCCTTGGGGCGAGGGCGCACGACGCAGGAACAGGAAATGAGCCACTCGAGGCGTAATTCAGGTTTCCAAACTAGTTTCGTGTTCATTACATCAGTCGCGGGGATCTTATCTCCTCGCAAAGGCCGCTGGAGAGATCTTGGGGGGCGAAGTTATCGCGAGGTTATCCTTTCCACGATTTTTTTAACACCGCGTCTAACTACTCGTTCGGATTTTACGCTTATGTACTAATTACGATAATGGCTTAGGGATTAATGAGGTTATATTTGTTGGAAGTGTACCAGCATTTGTGTGGAGGGAGAGTGGAAATATATTTAGGGGAAACCACCCTCAGTTCACCCGATCGAGATTTGAACCCCAATCTCCCAGTCATTGGCAGTCTAGCTTATTCAGGAAATGACGCCTTAGACCATGCGGCCACCGAAGTAGGTTTTTATTATATACGCTCACTAAGTTTTGAATAGTGGTATTGGCTTTATCATATAAAGGGCACACGCAGACACGCACACACACACACACATAAATATATCTTGAGATCATTTTCTAAGAACTTAAAGTAAGCTATGGCGTTAATTAATAACCTCTGTACGACGAATCGAGTCAGTAAATTAAAATAAAATATTCTTGTAAAGATGATGCAACAACAGCTGCATGACGTCATCACCTGCTCAATACACTGTGCGCGCGTGCGTGCAGCTAGGTAGAGTGTGACAGACATTACACGAAGGACATGTTGTCGTGTGTCAAGTAGTGTGAAGCACCTGTGTCACCTATCGTCGTCACCCTCATCACGATACCCTCGAACCGCCGCAATTCAATCTAGTATCTGTTCAGAGATAGTGTTTGATTTCTCTGTCAGCTCTTGGACGAAACATTCTCCCTCTCGACCAGGGGCGTTGTGTGTGATGGTGATTTATCTTCACAACTCACACGCCATTTAACACCCCCTACCTTTCTTTCTCCTGAATCCGTCTTTATCTCCTTCCCTGGTCTGTTCATGCGTATCCAGCAGCTCGCTGTCTTTTCAGACGAGGTGAACTAGACTGATTAAAAGTTACTTTGCCTTTTCTAGCAGAGCTCTGTTTTCATTTCTGGCCATGTAAGCTGGAAGATGGTCCAGATGAAATATGGCTCGGATAACACATGGTCCAGATGAAAGCTACGCTGCTAGTGATGCATTCAGTTCCACTCGTCTGCGCTTAGACCAACTGACGAGTTTGGTAAAAAAAAAGTGGACTCACTGAGGTTGTTCTTGTAGCCTTCTGGTGATGTTAAGGAGAGCCAAACATACATGCGTCATCGCATACTTAACCTAATTTTAGGGATTTTAATATGATATATGTAATTAGAATAACTCGAAGACACCATTAATAGTGAATCGGTGACCTGGCGGTCTAGGGGTAAGGTGTCTAGCTAGACCATGTGCTGGGGGTCCGAGGTTCAATCCTAGGTCCCGGCACAGATTTATCTGATTGTCAAACTCTTCCTTCACCTCTGACAAGACGTGTATTAATCACAACTTGTGAATGTGAGGAATGCCAGGCCTCCACCGTGGTTCGGATCCCACGCTAAACTGTAGGTCCTCCAGTTCATCTCACAATCATCTTACCATTATTAACTCTTCGAGTGATGCTGTACTATTATTCACTCTGACAGCTATCAAACGTACCTTGAATATTTGAACTATGGCGGAGCTTACAAAATAGGACCATAGTGTAATCCGCCAAGGTAAGACGGCTTTCTTTCAAGTTAAACTCTGTACATTTCGAATCATAGCACGGGGAATAACACGGCGTGCTTTTACTAATAAAATACCATTTTCTGGATAGTATCACAACAAACTTGTACATACCTAAGTAAGCCAAGCATTTTGCCGTGGAGAGACTTAAGGGGAATCGTTCACAGGAACATTTAAAAAAAACTATATTGTTACTCAAAAAAACTGATTCTAAATTGTATTTCAACTTAAAAAATATATAAAAAATTTATTTCCTTTAAAAACTATTTTAACTGATGAAATTAGATCTAGGCCTATCAAATTTTCCAAACCTATTAATTGCAATTGTTTGATATTTTTTTAATATTTGACTTAATAACTTAGTTCTGATACCATTTATGAATAAGTATCTAGTAACACTTTTAAAATGGTCACGCCTTGCTACTACCGGGATTCAAACCCCGACTTGTTCGTCATTAGCGATAAAGTATCTTTCGAGTTTTAAATATAAACATCCGCAACGAGAGCCAGCAAGAAATAAAATGATAAAGCATTTAATTAAATTATTGTGTTTAAAAAAATTGAACGCTTTTAGTGTTTCTCTGAATTGCATGTGTCACGGCACACAATGTGAGAAAATAATTGTTTCCCTTTCGATGACTTTATAGTATTCATGTTTAATGATCTCACAATGTGGCTGGTTAATGTGCTAGTTTATTGATTTCCGAAGCTATAGTATGATTTTGGTAGGAATAACAGTATAAGTTAGTTACTAAAGTTACTAAAACAATTTTATATATTCATAAATCAAGTCATGTTATGTGCGGCTGTCACTTTTGATGGATAGTATCAATACCTATAGAATAATACAAATAATATAGTAAAAGTGATCCATGTTGGCCGCACAGAAATGTGTTTGAATTTTATCTACTGTTATTCTAACCAAAGTCAGGCTATATCTTACTCTATAAATGTATTTATATATTTCATTCAGTGTTTTTGTTATTTATATCTTTCAATTAACTCAGTAAGGGAGTAAGTAAAAATGTTTATTTTAATTTTAACTAGCTACAAAATTAAAATACTTTAATTGATTAATATGATACTCTGATATAGTCTGCTTTAGATTTTTAAAAAAATATGAAAGAAAATTCTTACAGGGATGCCATGAAATTCTAATCCCCTCCACAAGGGTGCCGCTAGGCTAGAAAGGTTAGAATCTCTGGTATAGAGGCCTCATACAAATTTATTTTTAAACCTTGTTATTTCTGGATATCCACATTTAATTGCATTATTGTGATAGGAATAAGGAAGCTAGAATTGAAAAGAAATTTACTCAAATTTGCGTAGGGGGAGAGTGGGAAACCATTTAGTAAAATCACTCAACCGGGACTCGAGCCCAAGCCTTCCCGTCACCATGAAACAAGACCAAGGCGAGCTTGACGTTTATTCCGCGTACTCACCGATACGTGTGACAACTATGTTATTCTAAAGATAATTTTAATAGTGTGTTTTCGCTAATGTATATTTTTATGATAAAGAAACTTGTAATAAATTAACTTAGCCAATACATTATTTGGCGTATAACCCTAACGGGTAGTAAGACATGGTGCTAAAAATATTCTGCTGGCTGTCAGTTAACACCTCTTCTACTGTAAATGGGTGTACTTAGTTTGAAGGGTATGCCCTAAACGTTAGTGACGTAGCCTGATTTACCCCACCCATTTGGTGGATGCGCTCCTCTGAAAGGTTTTACCCCCGTGCAATCAAAGTAGGAAGGGATGTCGCTATCCTCCACCCGTCTGGTATAGTTAGGATTAAGTTGGTTGTTGGACTGGAAAAATGTAACCTTACATTACCTTGGGGAAATTTTCCTTCGAGGGGTGGGTTTTACTTTCCCAGTTCCTGTGGGGACATTTATTTATTTTATCATTAATAAGGTGATCCTGTATGTTAAATTCTGTTTGTTAAGGTAAAAGAACTGTGTAATGACTGGGTAATTTTACGTTTCGCCATTTTATTTGCCGGATTTCACTGTCGGGATAGGAAAGTAGTTTTAGAAATATTTATTATAATAATAATGTCTGCTGTCATCTTTAACAAAATGTAATATTTTTTTAGCACCGCGTCTTACTACCCGTTCGGTTTATACGCCGATGTATTAATTACACTAATGGGTTGGGGATTAAGATGGCTTAATTTAAAGGAAATGAATCCGCATTTTTGTGGAGGGAGTGTAGAAAACCATTTTAGAGAGAAAAAAATTCGGTGCACCCGACCGATTTTCCGGTCCTCGGCAGTTTAGTCCAACACGAGAGTAGCGCGTTAGACCACGCGGCCACCGAAGCGGGTAGCAAAACATAACTATATTTGTATTATTTTAATCGGCGAAAGTGATAGTTATATAATACCTGATTTGACGTATGAATATAAGAAAGTAGCGTTGGACTATCTTGCTTTATTCATCCCGTAGCAATGTTCTGACCCGCTTTGGTGTCTACATCATCTAAGGCATCACTCTCGCAATAGACTAGACCGCCGATGACGGGGAGATCGTGCTTCGAATCCTGGTTGGGTGTACTGAGGGTGGTTTTTAACAAAATGGGTTTCCTCGCAAACGCGAGTACACTTACTCTTAAATTCGACCTAACTTAACACAGAGACGTATAACTCGAATGGGTAGTAAGACGCGATGTGCTAAATAAAATAGTGTTATGGAAGTCCGACTTCGAGTCTAAGATACACTGGTTCGATCTCTAGTCAGGTACAAATAATGGCTACGATAAGGTAGGATAGGCCTACGTGATTTTTTCCAAATATGTATTTACTTTGAAAACCGCGCTTATAGTGAGTGAACTCCAAATCACATAATTCCGACCCGAATGGCGTTCGAACCAAATTCACTTAATTCTTTCTAGTTTACTGACGCGCAAAACGCCTCTACAACTTTTAGCCAGGGCCGAGTCTCGCAATTATATGATGGATGATTAATTACGCTGGATTATTTCCCCCTGCGACCGACTCCTCGAAAGAGACCTCTGTTGTATCCGAGAGATGAAAGCCGACCGACCATCTGCTGTGGGGACGACGTGTCATTCATTGTCTCCTGTTCCCTCCACACTATCACCCAAATATCTTGCATTGTTCCCCTCCCTCACATCTGCCAACAGCTCGGGAAGAAAAAATATATATATAATGTTCTTTTATCTGCATGGTACACATCCAATGCTGGTTTTTGGTCACTGGTCTGCACAGTTCTCGGCAATGTTGGTTTTCTGTTAGTGATCTGAACATTACCCAGAAATTTGGTTGATGGGGGGATGAGGGGGGGGGTTTACCCTCTTCAGACAGATATTGATGTTTTTTTATGCTTAATAATACGCTCTCCTCCATTCTTTAAGTTTAAAACAAAAACTACCATCCTTGGAGAAAAGAAGCTAGGCCAAAGGATTGGAAAGGGGGTATTACAATCTAATCTCTTTGTGCACCTTTTCGTTATTGAACCCCGACCTACCTGGCCAGATTCACCAAATGTACCTGTTCTCTCCTCTTCCCACGGATGTTGCCAATCTCTGGCAGATACAAACGGGGGGATATTCCCCTGGAAAACAGGGACAGACTGGAACAGTCGGAGAATGTGCTGTGATGTGGAGAAATCAATGTCGCTGGAGCTCGCAGATATATTTGAAAAAGTTCTTTAATTAACACTTAGAGAAGCTTAGTCCAGTATAAACTAATAGCTTTATCTCCAAATTCATGCCATTTTGCTAATAGCACCGATATGATAGAAAAAAATTAAACTAACGAGATTTTTTTAAATCCATAGCTATCCATATACAATACTAAGATTGCCGATGACAAGAAGACCTATGTTCGAATCCTGGTTGGGTGTACTGAGGGTGATTTTTACTAAAAAAAATTACTCCATGCAAATGCGGGTACACTCCTCTAAATTCAACCTTCATCACCTCTAACACATTAGCGTATAACCTGAACACGTATTAAGATGCAATGCTAAAATAAATAATAAAATATTTAGAAAACGCCTTTTTTTTTTGTTCTGAAAAACCTGAGAAGACCAGATAATTGTATAACTAATTAATATATAACTTAAACCTGTGTGGTGTAAAGACTGCCTCTTAAGCAATCTCTTTCCGTCACATCAACTACTCTCTGTTTGCTGGGGTACTTAGTTCACGGCTTGACTCCGCCTCTCTTACGTAGGGCTTGGCCAAGGTCGCGACACATCACACCTGACAGATGACGTCACACTGTCGGTACAGTCGCGGAACACCGTCTTATACCTCCCATACACGCACTTTCAACTATACCTCGTGAACAACCAACTATCATTGGCGACTTTTAAAAATATTGGCCACAACCGCTTCGGTGGCCGCGTGGTCTAACGCGCTACTCTCATGTTGGACTAGATTGGCGATGACTGGGAGATCGAGGTACGGGCGGGCGTAGTGAGGGTAAGTTTTCCTAAAAAAAAAGTCACTCTTCCTCCACGCACATGCGGAAACACTTCCTATAAATATAACCTCCCAAATCCCCAAAACCACTAGCGTAATTAATATATAGGCGTATAACCCGAACGGGTAGTAAGACGCGGTGATAAACAAAATGTTTTGTGGCTCGTTTTAACTCGATGCTGCCTAGCAATTCACATGTCATCTTTTTACAGGAGATAGGAACAATATGTGGCTACACATATCACCCAACAAATTAAAATGGAGAAAATGCAACCTAACATGCTATGGTTTTCACTCACTGAATTTGAGTTCAAATTGTCCGCCGCGTGGTCCTGCAGGCTAGAGGGCAGCGGCCCAGTTTCAATGCGGTCAGCTTCCCGAGAACGACTGCTCTTGTTTGCGGTTTGGTACTTCATCTCTCGTCTGTGTGAGTCATCTTGCCAGGAACACCGGACCTGATCGCTCCAAAGCCTGCAGGGCAGAGGAGCATTGTGCAGACAAGTCTGGCCGGTTGTGGTAGGACATCTCTTCATGGCAGGGCGGACACGGCGCCGCTCTAAGTCCATGCATTTCAAGGTGGAATGAAAGTGACGAGAGGAAAGTGCGCTCTTCTTATAGTTTTCATAGCAAACTATTTCATTCAGCAAAATAAATTAAATATCCTGTAGAAACATAAAGAGTTTAATTCTCTTCACGTGGTGATATCAACAGATGTTGAATATCTGTCAGTAACATAGCAGCATTAGACGACAAACTTTTTAAATTAAGAGGAAAAGTTGTCATTAAATGTCAAGACAGACACCCTTGACAGATATTCAACAACTGAAATTAATATATGGAGAAAATTTGATTTATTTTGTTGAGATTTTTTTCCCCAGTGCTCTAAATACTGCAAAAATGACTCTCAATAACTAGATAGATAGAACGAAACGCTAGTTAAGGTACTTGCAGATCTGGGCTTTTGTAATAAAAATATATAAAATTGGTAAAAATAAAATATAATATTGGTTCAGTTGATAGGTACAATTAGTTTATTTTCCAACACATAGAAATCAATCAATAGATGAAATTTTGGTTATAAATTCATGAAATTAGCTTTAAGGTCATGAATTTTTGTGAGCCAAACTAGCTGTGCAGGTAAGAGAAGTTTTCCCCCTCTCAAAATTGGCTTAAATTTTCAGGACAGTAAATAAAATGAGGAAGAAAGAATTCGAATTGTGTCAAAGATGTTGGTTGGCCTTATTTCTTCCTTTTTTTTTCGCACGTATTTATGTGTAGATTATGATTATGAACAAGTCATGAAATATGATTTACAATAGGATTGGAGGATTTAAGCGTCTCCTATCTCTAAATAATACTAACAATACAGTAAAATGTTAACAATGTAGTCCTCACAAGATGTTTGTATTTTCTAAATGGTCCTTACAATCCTAATCCTACTTTACCTTGAAGCGGAACCGATCCAAGGACCGGTTTATCGCCGGCTCCGCCATCCATCGCACGGGTATCACAGTGTTCCTACGCGGCCTTTCACCGCCCTGGGTTGTCTGCCCGTGGGACCGGAGCCACGTCCGCTTAGGACGGGGGAACCACCCTCTTCGCACTCGACCGGGAATCGAACCTCGACCTCATTCTGACGTTCACTTTTCTGTGATTTTAGTCTTAATACGTTAAGGTAGTGGCCTCGGTCATCGATAAAGTATCAATCGCTTTCAGGCGACACGGCTTAAAATACAATGGTCTGTGTTGTTTTATGGAACTACTTCTCTTCTCTTTCTAAGCATGTACTCCATTTCGCTCTTCACCTACAAAAAGAACCCTTTTGGAATCTTTCGACTTTATTTTGGCATGAGCCAAATATTAAAATAGCGCATCTTAGCAATTGAATATTGCGTTAGAGTTTACCGTCTTCGCGGCAATTTCTCTCTTACCGAAGCGGCTCCCTTTTTTAGGACAATGTGTGAATTAGTAAGTCAGTAAAGGTTGGTATTTTCGTTTGAGGATGCTGTAGTAGATGTAGAATTATATAAAAAAAATATTATTGTGTACAATTTTACTAAATTATATGTTATTGCTTTCCATCAAGTCACTGAAAAGATTAATGGCAAATAAATTGAAAATTTTAAGTCAAAGATATTTAAATTATTTGGCTTCTAAAAAGTTCTATATACTCCCACCCACATGAATACAGTCCGATTTATGTACGAAGTAACTTTTTGGACAGCTAGAAAAGTTAATATAGATCTAGGTTTATTTCACATGTTCATACATCGTCATATCACAACTGTCACTTTTGATATATTATATCTATTAACAACAGTAATAATACAGTAAGATCATTTTCATTTAATTTATTTGAGGTATTTAACGTGCACTTTCTGAACCGACTTATTATAATATCAGCACACAAGACTTTCTATGAGCGAGAGCGAAAGGACCTACCATTTTGGCCGGGAAATGTATATCCACATACCTTCCAGGGTTCTTTTACAGTCCACAATCGACATTGGACTGACGCCTTAACTTCCTCTCCAAAGGAAGTTGTGTTACGGATTTTTATCACTTAAGACAAATCCGTCGACCCCGGCTGGGTTTTGAACCCACGATCATCGGGTCCTGAGGCGAGCACTTTTACCCCAAGACCACCGAGGTCGACTAGACCGATATTAATGTTGACTTATAATAAAAAATAGTGTTTTCTAAAAATCCCTTCTACCAGAATCCTACTCTACATAAATAGTTAAATACACACACACACACAAATTTGACTCTGGGCTACCAATGTATTTTCACTCCTTTCTTGAGGGTGCTTTAGACGACCTTCTGACAGACGCAGGGACTCAATGGCACATGTGCGCTGAAGAAAGGAAAAAAAGGGAACTATGGAGGAACCCAATATACCAGTCCACCACCCTCTTTCTTGCCCCATATTACATAAACTTGTGATGCGCATTTTCATTTCCATATTTTTTTTAGAATTCTCCTCCCCTATCGCAAAGCTCGTTCCTATTTGTATCAATATTGTAGTAATTGGCCAAGAAACGGGGCTGGATGAAGAATGATTGGAGGGGCCCCCCTTCCCCCCATCCAGGGTTGCAATATCAGGGGTGTGAAGATTCGAAATTTGGAAGGTCGTCTATCACAGACTCTGCCTTAAACTAGTGAAGAAAGAACCTTTACCAGTGGTAAAGAACTGGTGCGCCAAGTCAAAGGCCTCAGGTTCGATTCCAATGTCAAGGTATAATTTTTCAACTCATTTGAATTGATTGAATTTTGAGGTTTCTATGCGGACATTCCCGTAATTACAACGATTGGTAACGTATGGGTTGATGTTCAAAATATTATGATATTGAAACGCTTCGGGGGG
>CABFWB010000200.1:151456-192112 GCA_902151455.1 Timema bartmani
CGTGTTTAATCTTGGGGCCTTCAATTATTTACTGCCCCGGGGCCTTCATGCGCCGCGCAATATATATATATATATATTTGGACAACGTATCCGATCTAGATATGAAATAACGATTTATTAGTTATAAAAGTTACTAAAACATTTTAATGCATTCCTACGTCCAGTCATGTGATATTCCGCTGTCACTTGTCATTGATATTATAAAATACTATGAAATGCCCTTTCTGAACCAACTGATTATATCATCACACGACTTACAAACTAACTTGAATCTTGAACAGACACAACACCCAGCACCCCAGGCCGTTAAAGATGAAAGGGGAAACCATTAACACATCACCATTTATATATTTTTTGGCCATGCCAGGAAACTAACCCGGGACTTGTAGCTCAGCAGGCAGTCACGCTACCGACTGAGCTTACCAGAATCATAATATACCTAATCGACATATTCAGGTCTACACTGGTGGGTTAAGGATGAGGATGGTAGGATTTAGAGGGATCGAAACCTAATTTGAATGAAGAGAAGGGATAAGAAACAATTTCGGGAAAAAAATCAGACCAGACGAGGTTTACCTCTTAGCCCACGCGCCCACCGTTATGGGTCCCATTGGGGCGATGTGTACCCACCTCCGTACGGGAGCCCTTCGAGTTTGGTTGACGAGCGCTGGTTTTTACGTCGTCTCTCGAGGCTTATTCGGGGCTGATTCTCATTAATAATATGTTTTTAATATTTTATTTAAGAACCTAATCAAAATATAAAAATAAAACTGTTGAACCTTGGCTGAACATAATCACCAGAGCATTATTGATCAATAATGTGTGACCAAGGTCTTAGCTGTGTTCATGGTTGCACAGACTCGGGGATATAGAGCTAACGAAAGGTTTAAATCAATACTAATTTTGATCTGCTTCGGTGGCCTCATGATCTAAGGCGCAACTATCTCATTAAACTAGACTGCTGATTACGGGGAGATTGAGGCTCTAATTTCAGTCGGATGTATTTAGGGTGGTTTTCCCACATTATATGAAGTGTACACAGTGAAATATCAATATTATTAATAGTAATAATAATGTTAATATTAATACATATTAATAGGCTAATACTAATATTTCATTGAAACAAGCTAATTCTAAATAACGACATTGTGTACTACTATCCCAATTTAAAAATAACATTATTTATGTATGATTAAAAATGGTAATTTTACCACTTTTAAACTGTTGATACTTCAAAAATCATTTTTCTTTTAACAAATTATAAATATTTCATTTTGAACACCTCATATGAATGTCTAATTTTATTAAATTTTAGCCCCATACATAAAACTACTTTATCTTAAGAGCGTGCATCACATGCCAATCAACTCTGTGATGCAGTCGGCTAGAAATAGTAAGTCTACACCAACACTATTGCACGTGGATCATTTCTGATTAAACATTAATGGAGATAAAGAGTTAATAGAAGTTACTAATACAGAACATTGTTGAAATATTAAGCTATATTTGTATAAAAAAAGATGAATTGAAAAGGCCGTTTTTTACCATTTTAGAATGGCTTCACAGCTAATCACTGTGGACAAATATCTTCATTGTGTCATAATAAGGACATACTGTAGCTATTAACAAGAAACTTTGTCCCCCATCGTCACCGCGGAGAATTTGGAGTAATCATTCAAATACGAATGCACTGCACACATTTCTGGCATATCTAGGATGTTTTATTTTCCCTTTTACTCCCAAATCTCGCGCGAGCCTGGAACTGAGTTGGGACTACTATGATGGACGCTCTTAACAATGGTAGGCGAAAAGCATAACATAGTAAGTTTGACCCCTTATAACACGTGAACTTTAATTATTTGTAATCATTGAATCACTATTTATAGTTTATAATTATATACTTGCTAAAATTGTTATTGTCGAATGACCTTAACTGGGTCAGAACTGTGATACAAGTGAGTAAATTCCCAGAGCGAGGGTTGTATGAGATCCATGAGTGTGGGAATTACGTTTGCCAAAGAGCTTTGTAAGCTCTCTTTGGACCTGGAGAGGCGTGCACGATAGAGAGACAGATTCTCCTCTCACTCCCTCTTGTGGTGATCTCACTGGCGGGGATTGACAAGTCGTCTAATGGGGTCGACGAGACGTCTACAGTACAGTAACCGCCAAAACTATCATATCGTATAGCACGTTCTAATATCAGCGAGTCGTGACACGAACTATCCGACCTAAAACTGGGCCCTCACAGCGTGTATTTCACTGAATTTCTTGACCAGTCGTAGTTGTTGACCAGTTCACTACAGTGGATATCACCGCTGAGGGAACTGCATGGTTCTTTTGGGGAACAACGTTGTCTTCCTCTCGTTTAGTGTGGTCAACCTCCCCTCAAATATAAGACAAGTTTCGTAACGCTGGATAGTCGAGGTTGCCAGTAGCTCTTTCTTACCCCCAGCACACCACCTTCAGACATAACTGAGAGCGAGGAGATTTGGCAACGGTTGACATAGAAAGAGAGAGCGAGCGAAGATAAAATATTTTGTTCATAATCCCTGCAGTTACCTCAGCGGTGATCTCGAGTGTACGACTTAGGCTGTTCCCGCCGTGTCCCATTTTCTCAGTCAAGTGAGAGATCTCATCATGACAGTGTGTTTGATATTATTTATTTTCTGCGCGACTTTTTTCGGACCGAAACCAGTAATTTTCGTTTCGTTCGCAAGATGTTAGCAGGCCTGGTCTCTAACGTCCCGGTCTTTATAACTTGGTATCTGAACGTTCCAAAGACACTCCCGAGTATCTATAATGTCTGCCGCATTTCATTAATTGGTCCTGAGAGTAATTGTCATATATCAGTATAATCTGAACTGGTGGTAAGATCAAATACTTTCACACCCGCTTCGGTGGCCACATGGTCTAACGTGCTACTCTCGTGCTAGACTAGACTGCCAAAGATGGGTAAATTGGGGTTCGAGCCCGGTCGGGTGCACTGAGGGTGATTTTTCCTAAATTGCTTTCCACTCTACCTCCACGTGAATGTGGGTGCACTTCCTCTAAATTAAACCCTCATAACGCCGAACACATTGATGTAATTAGTACATAGGTGTATAACCCGAGCGGGTGGTCAGACGCGGTACTAAAAAAAACTTTCTTATTCATATGTCAAGCCATGTGAGCTGCAGCTTTCACATATATGGAATTTTCCAAAGTTTGTTTTCAACTGTCGGAGAAAAATCCAAAGTTACCGTGAACGGACAATACCCGGTTTATACGAAGAAAGACAGGAGACCACTGAACTCCGAGAGATAGTCGTGTTGACCGGAACTGACTCCCGACCGAACGTGTGAATGTTGTCATAATTATAATGCACGCACAGAGACAGCGTTCTTGGAACACGCGTTCTCTCACCTCGTACCACTCCGCTATCGTGGAGAAGGGCTGGTTCCATACCAGCTGACGGTGACCCAAGGAAGGTCCGCTCGGATGCACACTTCATGTTTTGTTTAGGCTACTCTTTGTTACCCTGTAAGGTATTCCCTGATTTTGGTTGTGAGAACAGTCTAGAAAATGGTTGGTGGGCGGAAATCAAATATTGCTCCATTAGAAATATAAAGTTTAATTTTCTTCACACGGTGATCTCAACAGTTGTTGAATATCTGTCAATGGTGTCCTGGAATTAAATACAACTTTTTTCTTCATTTAAAAAGTGTATCATCTAATGCCGCTGTGCTCATGACAGATATTCAACAACTATTGATATCACCATGTGAAGAAAATAAAATTATATGTTTCTACTGGATAAATATTTTATCCAAGCAAAAAAAAAATTAATGTTTTGCTAAAAAAAACTTCCAAATCATTGACTTTTTCTTGCGTCCACTACACTTCTACCCGTCCAACGTTGAAATTGTTTGAAAGTCGTATCTTCTGGTTTTGATAAAATGGCCACTTAAAATCAATAGTGGGTGACTGTAAACCTCCCCTCACACTCACTCCTTGGCAGGTTTCCAACTCCACACTTTCGGGCAGTAGTTTCACAATATTATGGTCCACATTTTGTTCGTTTAGACCGAAATCATCCACGGCCATTGCTGAAAATTGCTAATTCAGGCCATGACTCTGGACACGATGAAATGTGTCCCACATTCTACTTCACTTTCAAACATTTACTTATTGGCTTATCAAATATTTTATTTATTAATAATATTTTTTAGATGTAACCCGCTTCGGTGGCCGTGTGGTCTAAGGCGCTACTCTTGCAGTAGACTAGACTGCCGATGACTGGGAGATCGAGGTTCGAATCTCGTTCGGTTGTACTGAGGGTTTTTTCTCCTAAATGTTTTCCCACTCTCTCACGTAACTACGGGTACACTTCCTCTAAAGTCAATCTTCATCGTCCTTACCTCATTAGCATAATTAGTATACCAGTACATATGTATGTAACCCGAACGGGTAGTAAGATGCGATGCTAAAATGTTTTTTAAGATGAAACGTAATAGTTCTGTATGTGAACCGTGTATATTGTGTCTGCAACAGTTTAATAGTTGACGCGCCGCGTGTTACACGGTTTAAGGCGTCAGTTTCGTGATAGGTTGAACTGTCGATGACGAGGTGGTCGAGGTTTGAGTCTCGGTCGGGTGCACTGGGGACCCTGACACGGCTGCACTCCCTCTAAACTAAACATCTCTTCACCTCAGGTTAAGATGTTAGTTATGAACTTGGTGTTTTAAAATGTCGGCGCCTCATTGGTTGTTCTATCCTTGCTGTTAGCTATCACTCTAACTTCTTGGCGCGACACATTCATCTGGATGTCGTTAATATTTGTAAGGGCGCCAGCCACGCGACTGTCGAGTGTGTGCTTCTCAATGGATTAGGTTCATTTTAAAAGGTTATTTACTCTAATCTTAACCTAAAGTCACTTCTCGCGCCGACCTTGTGTGTTGGTGTCGTTGATACTCTTGTATCCCCCCTTTCCTCCCAAGGATGGTGGTGGATCGGGCCCTTTTCATGAGGAAGGTTCGAATAGAAGGAGTTATACGAAAATTAACCTATTGTGATGATGCCCGCCACTTGATTTATGGATTAAATTGTGGCCCTCGGGCATTTTTACATTGGACATCCCTCGTAAAAGTTTTTACGATAGGGCCATAGTATTGTTAGTCAAGGTATTCAAGGGCCGTTCTTTAATCTCACAAGGCTTTTTTCGTGATTTTTCGACCTCCCCTTCCTCTCCTCTATCTCACGTAATTTTTAACGATTTGAAAAAAAAAATAGCGTTTAGTTGATTTTAAACATAAGAATTGGTAATAAAGCAAGTGATATGAGATTTTAGAATACTTTAACTACAGTAAGTAAATGAAATATAAGTGAAATTAATTAATTTATCTATTTTCTGACAAAAATAATAGTCTCTCTCACCATAAACATTGATAAAAAAACTTTATGTAAGATGGATTTTGTCCCTCTCCCCTTTGTAAGAAAATTTACTGACCGCCCTCCTTCCCCCTCCCCCCCCAAAAAACCTTACGTAATATAAACTGAGTGTACATCTTGGCAAATATATTGCTCCTCTGTCGTCGTGATCGACGGGCAATAAATAAATAAAAATTGCCATTGTAATTAATGTGTGTCATAAATTTATAACAGTTACTGAACAGCGTTTACTTACAGTATATAGCCTACATCCTGGTAACTGTACCGTTCTTTATAATATGCTGTAGTGGCTGCGGTGCAAATATAAGAAAAAAAAACACTAGTGATAGCCCCTGTAAAGGTAGGCAGCACATGTAAAGGTAGGCAGCACGCCTAGTGTATGTATTTTGCGTGTGGCGTCTTTCTTCTCAACAGGCGCTAGCCAACAACCGAAAAGCTATTCGATTTGCTGGTTTGAGAAGAAACGAAACATTATTATATTTAAAAAAAACTTTTTGTAGCGAAACTAGAAAGAAATGGTGGAAACTTTAATAATAATAATAATAATAATAATTATTATTATTATTATTATTATTAATATTACTACTATTATTACTACTAGCACCGCGTCTTACTACCCGTTCAGGTTACACGCACTTACGCTAATGTGTAATGGTAGGGTGATTGTGAAATAAAATGGAAGACATACAATTTAACGTGGGACCCGAACCACGGTGGAGGCCTGGAATTCCACACATTCACAAGTTGTGAAACTTTAATTAAATAACGCTCGACACTTTTTTTTATCGCGTCTTCTATTAGCTGTTCACGTTATACGCCTATAATGGGGTAGGTATGAGAAAGGAAGAATTTTTATAGGTAATCTACCCGCATTTGCGTGGAAGGAGGGTGGGAAACAATTTGTAAAAACCTTCCCCAATAGACCCGACCTGTATTTGAATCCCGATCTTCCTGTCATCAGGCCAGTCTAACACAAAAGTGACGCCTTAGACCATTCGTCCACTGAAGCGGGTCTTATTTCTTACAAATGAACATTCGAAGCCTCTCCTAGAAAATATATATCAATAGTTTTGCGGTCAACATTGATAACATTTAACATTTTTTACATTTTGTCTATTTTGATAATTTTAAAAGTGACAGCAGTGGATCATATACTTGACGTATAAATACATGAAAGTATATATAATAACATTTTATATATGTCAGATAATATGTCCATCTGTAATAAAATTGAGGTATAGCTCTGTTGGTAGCGTGCATATCTTCTGAGTTAAGGGTCGCGGGTTTGATTTCCGGAGGCGGCCGAAAAACTAAATCACTGGTGAAATAGGGGCGTCTCCTTTCTTAGTGATGAATTATCTGCTGGGAAAAGTGTGTGTTGTATCTGTTCTAGAATTAAGTTAGTTTGTAAGTCATGTGCTGATGTAATCAGTCGATATATAAAGTACACGTTAAGTGCTCAAAATAAAAATAAGTTTGACTTAAGTGAACCGTTTGACAAGTGATTTGTGAAGATAGGTTTGCATAATTTCTCTATCTAGTCAAATGGGCTATTCACGTTTTCATTGCGTGCTGTGTTAACGTTTAGACTTTAAGGTGTGGATGTAGGAAACGCGCGTTAAGGTCAGTGTTTTTGCGGTTCTTAATCAAAACTTTTTTGGTCAAAAGAAACAGAGTTTAATTTTTTTTCACATGGTGCCATCATTAGTTCTTGAATATCTCTTAAGGATGCCTTTGAATTTAATGACAACTTTTCTTCTTTATTTAAAAAGTTTGTCATCAAATGCTGTTACGATCATAAACAGATAATCAACAACTGTTATCACCATGTTAAGAAAATTAAACTGTGTTTCTGCTAGAGAAATATTCTAAATTTCTTTAGACTGAAAACATTTATTGATATAAAAAGTGTAAAAATACCGATCTTTTCTCGCGGTCCCTACACTCCTACCTCAAGTGTCGCTTTTGTGATTCACGTCGGGCACCTGCTTGAAAAAGACCTTCCCTCATGTGGGAGTCAATTAAGTAACACCCGCTTCGGTGCCCGAATGGTCTAACGCTAATATGTCAGTCTCGCGTTAGACTGGACTGCCGATAGCGGGTAGATGGGAGTTCGAATCCCGGCCGGGTGTAGTGAGGGTGGATTTTCCTAAACGGTCTTCCCCTCTCCCTCCGTGCAAATGCGGGTACACTAAATCCAACCTCCCTCTTTCCTAACACTTAAGTGTGATTAGTTCATATGGGTGTAACCCAAATTGGCGATTAAAATCAATAAAAATGAAGTAATGTTATCGCGCACAAACTACATCGGTATCTTGTGCAGTGACGTCACTGCGCCTTTCCCCGTTCGTTGGTCGGAGCATTCCAGGAACACTTGACGAAGATGTCAGCCAGCCAGGGTTTACCCTGGTCACCGGCCAAGTCTCTGATCTTGAATCCTGACACGTGTTTATTACACGGAGGATTGCCCCAGAGCTGTATTAATGTTATCCGGGAATCAAGGAGCTGTCAACACAGACGCGGCCATTAGCACTATGCACATAAATATATAGGTTCAAAACAAATAAAGGCAGATAAATATAAGGCAGTATAGCTGAAGCGATCAAGAAGGCATGGATGCATGAGAGAGTTGAATAAACATTAGAATGGGGAGTGAAATTATTAAAGTTTAGATTTTTAAAGATCATCCAATGGACTAAGAGCCCGTATTTTCGTTTGAAGAACATTTTAGAAAATCCAGACACATTTCTTTAAATTCAACATTGATAACATTTCACTATATTATTAGTGTTATTTTATAAGTATTGTTAATATATCGAAAGTGACAGCTGTGGAAAACATGACTTGATGTATGAATTTATTGAAATTGTTTTAGTAACTACCATATATATATATATCTAAATAAATAATAGTGTTCTTCATACTAAAATCAAATATAGGTATAACAGCTCGAACCAGACATTGCATTGTGATGCACTTTTCAGGAGACTTCTTAAAAAAAACAGTGGTATTGAGATAGGTGAAACCATTTTACCATATTACAGCCAAAATTTAAAAAAATAATTACCATTACCAATGTCGCTGTTTTCAAGCGTAGAATGCGAAAAACGGCGCTTCAATACGGTTTCTGATTCAAGCGTGATCTTGTATCTAACACCCTGGTTGATCGGCTGTGCGATGAGCTCTTAAGGTGGGCGTGTGAGTAACACGAGTTCAGGACAGTTTTTATAGTAAAACTATTTTTTTGTCAAAATGAATTACATATTGATTCAGTACAAACATAGTTTAATTTTCTTTATATGGTGATATCAACAGTTGCTGAATATCTGTCAAGGATATCCTGAAATTTAATGACAAATTTTTCTCATCATTTAAAATGTGTGTCACCAAATGCCGCTATGCTCATGACAGATATTCAACTTGCGTTAATATCAGTCACCATGTGAAGAAAATTATAATCTTTGTTTCGACTGGAGCAATATTTGATTTATTTAGGCTAAAAAGGTTTTGTTATAAAAACTGCAAAAAACACTGCCCTTTTCTCGCTTACCCTACAAGTGGCAAGCCCTTAAAGGGGAAAAGAGGGGCGTTGTGGTCTTACCGGAGCACACAACCAAGAAATTTCACACGCGAACAGTCAAGTAAAATTTGTCAAAGTGTACCTATAACTTAAGTATATTCAGTTCGTATTGGAGGACTATTTTAAAGCATAAACAAATACATACAAATTAAACATAGATCAAGGTTCGATATATTTATCTTACAGCAGGGAACATCCTCTGTCAGAAGAGACACCTGAGGAACATATGGCTTGGCGTATAACTATATAAACATAGGTCTAAAGAAATTTTGAACTGTCGGATAATCCAAACACGCACCTGTAAATCACTGTAAGTGTGTGAAATCGGAATATTTGACCTTCTTGACAAGTCCTTCGCAAACCAAGGTGTGGCCTATAGTCGCCACTTTAAGTAGGGCCTAATACGTTTTAAATGTTTTGCTTTTGAAAACCAAATTACTTCTAACAGGAAAAAATATTTAAAACAGAATTTCTTGTCTTTCATATTTTCAATCTAAAGCTTAGTTTGCCACTCACTGGGAAAACACAGAGAATGAAATTTTTTTTTTTAAAATAAGGAATATTCGTGATTTATTATTTTTGAACATTAAACTGCAATCTTTAAATAGTTGACCTTTGCCTGGAAGAAAAAGTGAATTTAAGAAATAATCACGTTGGATCGCTAATCTTCCACTCCCACCTTTTCTTTCTTCTTGAAACATTAAGTTGCGTGACAGCTGCACAAATACTGGTCAAAGTCAAGGTCTAAACACCAGTGGCATGACCTCACAATATGTCAAGTTTATGAAAAGTTAAATGTAATTCTTATGTACTTCTCTTTAAATAAAGTGTATGGAAAAATAAAAATATCATTTGAAAAACTAAGAGGGTTATTTTAGTAAGAAGATATTGGCAGCACTTCAAATGTAATAAAATAAAAATTAACTTTTATTATTTAGGTTTAAAAATATCGTAAAATGATCAATGTGGGATTGACCCCAACAGTCCCTTGTTAATCGGCCTTGTGGACGAGGATGACCAAAGGAACTGAGACACCGCTCAGGAGCGGAAAAGAGATCTTTCCTCTCAGGTTAATTTTGAACAATACTCTGATTTTGGTAGGAATCTGGAAGGCCTTATTTCCTACATTAATCCTACTGTATAGTAGTGAGTAGTATTTGGGTAGGAGAAAGGGCCTTCCAATATAGGTATCCTTTTCCATTACCGTTCCGGAAGGTCTTTTATCCTAACAAAATAATGCTATACAGTAGGATTCTTGTACGAAATAAGGCCTTCCATAACGGGCTTCTCACCAAAATCGGGGTATACCTCGGTAAGGCTGGTCGAGATCTGAAGACATATCTATCGGACAGGGCCAGATTCATAGATTGTACGCCTTGAGTGTGGCGCTATACTAAATACAGGACGACACTTACCTAGATCAGAATGGAATGGATCAGTTTTATATTCGAAACTGGCCCATTCCATTTGAGTTGTGTTTGGTAAAGTACCACATTTGAGGCGTACTAATTCTGACTATGAAACTGGCCCTAAATCTTCTCGTTGATCGTGCTAACCGCAGAACACAAAACCGATACGTTTCCCCGAGACCCGAAACTTTCTGTTGAGGAGGGACTGGCACGTTGTTCCCTAACCTAGTCAATAAACTGGCTCTGATGTTACCATGGCAACCAGGAGACGCCAGCAGCCCTCTCCTCCGTCAACAATCAGTGCAGGGGGGAAGAGGGGAACGAAACTTGATACAGTGACAACGTTCAGAAATAACTCAAGGCTGTCCCGCAGTAAGATAAACCTTTTATTATAACAGTTCCCAACTCTACCAAATCACAATATCCTCGTACCGTGTGTACGACCAATTAATATGGCGACTATTAGCTAAACGTTCGAGTAATTTGGTAGTTTAGTCCACTTTTCATATGAAGAGCCTTTTAAAAATAAACTATTTCGTAGTCATCATTGATAACATTTAACAATAATTGTAACCCACCTTGGTGGCGTAGTTGGCTAACGCGCTAGTCGTGTTGAGTTCGACTGCCGAGGACGGGGAGTTCGAGGTTCGAATCTCGGTCGGGTGAACTGGGGGGGAGGGGGTGTTTCCTAAATGGTTTTCCACTCTCCATCCACGCAAATGCGGGTTCACTTCCTCTAAATTCATCCTTCCCAATTCCTAATACATTAGCGTAATTAGTACTTAAGCGTATAACCCGAACGGGTATTAAGACGCGGTGCTAAATAATAATAAAAAAAACAATAATTGTATTATTGCTATTCTACATACATTGATTATATCCATCAAAATTGACAGCTGCAGATCACATGACCAGATGAATGAATACATGAAAGTAGATCAGGGGTCCGACGCTTTAGCTCAGTTGATAGCGTGTCTTTCCACTAAGTTAATGGTCTCTGGTTTGATTCCTGGCATGGCGGGAAACTTTTACAGTGGTGAAACTGGGGTTTCACCGTGATAAATTAACGGCCTGGAGGGTGGGTGTTGTGTCGGTTCTATATTTAAGTTAGTTTACATGTCATGTTCTGATATATAATCAGTTGGTTCAGAAAGTGCACGTTAAATACCTCAAATAGAAAATACTATAAACGCGGCGCGTTCTTCGTTTGTTTCCACCTGTATAGCCGCGAGCGCTTAGTAGTTATTTATTTATTCCTCTTGTGGCATAACAAAGCGAAACTTCTCTCTCTCTCTCTCTCTATGACAAACTAGTGAGGCTTATAATTCAATTACAATTACTCTGCTCAAGACATGTTCATCGTGACTAGATGATTATATATTTCGCCGGATTTTAAATAAAAAAAACATTTTTAGGAATCTTTAGGAAGAGCATTTTAAATATTCTATAATGCTAAGTGCAAACACAAAGTATGTATGTGTGTGTATATATATATATATATATATATATATATATATATATATATGTTTGTGTGTGTGTGTGTGTGTCTTGGAATAGCAAGACTCTCTGTCTCAAAATTANTATGTTTGTGTGTGTGTGTGTGTGTGTCTTGGAATAGCAAGACTCTCTGTCTCAAAATTAACATGATTGAGTCGTCAGGTTTAGACTTTGTCCGGTACTACTGGTTAAATACTATTTCCTGAAAAGGTAACGCTCAAATAAAATTGTTTCTTTAAGTTAAAAATTGGATTGAACCCACTTGTTTTGGATTTTAAACTCTAGACTTTCATTTATTTTATTTGTACCAGTATGCTGCCAGTGTTGTTTTGTTTGTTTTTGTATAAAATAAGTGACTAGAAAACAAACTGTTTTAAGATTTATTTTATAATCATACCAACAAATAGGGAAGGCGGGTGTGTCAATTTGATGATCTCTTAAGGGAGGTGTCGTCAACTCTAAAAGGTTGGGAACCACTGGTGTAACGGGCCCCGAGATTTCTGTAGACGGCCTTTGGTAGACACCCTATATTTAGAGACCGGTCACCGGTGTCCCAGTGTATAAAATTACCTAAAACCTCACAAGCTATAATAATGCGTCGTCATTCGCGCGGGAGAACGTCGCAAGGACGTGGGCTTTTATTTCCGTCCCGCGCACCTGCGAGTATCATCGCTGCCCGCCTTGACCCCTCTGGGAGGTCATCTCGGTGGACCTGGGAGCTTATAACCACTCGTATCTTTAACAAATCTCTCCCCCCTGCCCCACCGGGATTAGAACACTAAGCCTCTAGCGACTTCATGGGAGCCTGTCTAGCGCTCTCTACAACGACACGCAACTCTGTACTGTAGCATTATTTTATTACGAANGTTAACATGACCAAAGATTTGATCGACAATCACGTCCTAATCGTTAATGGTGCAACTGAAAATGAGGTTTGAGACACTGACATCTGATCTCTGATCAAGCCACTGATTATTGTTTGTGCAACCGGCCCTAAGCCTCTAGCGACTTCATGGGAGCCTGTCTAGCGCTCTCTACAACGACACGCAACTCTGTACTGCAGCATTATTTTATTACGAATAACCATCTGGAAGGCCTTTTTTTTCTACCAAAATCCTGTTGTATAGTAGGGTTCTAGTAGGAAAAAAGGTCTTTCAGAAAGCTAATTCTAAGAAACTCGACCGGTATATTAGATATGTGGCTGCTTTATATTCAAATAGTTCCCAAGCGTTGTTGTCCTTAGACGTTCTAATATCAGTGCGCTTGTAATCCTTCACCTTAGGTTATTTAAAATGAGGCAACAGGACTAGGAGGGTGAATAGGAGCCGCACCAGCATCCGCCATGAGAAACAACGGGAAAAAATACACTATATATATAACCCACCCAATGCTATTGGCTAAGCTCTAACCCCGGTCTCTTTGGTCAGAATCCGGCACGTGACCGGTGTTGTTCGGGTCCATGCTCCACTCACATCTTGTCTTACTATCAGGGTAACAGGAACGGGTTGTAAAACGCGGTGACGAAACAAATATACCTCTTCAGGAAGTCGGGAGGACTGGGCAATTTATTATTAAAGAGTTTACCAGTTTCCTGCGTCACCAATGATTGTGTCTGATCAATATCAGGAGAGTAGCATCTCTGAGCGAACAATCGTTCCTGCCTAACTGACAGCTAGTAGAATATTTTTATTGCAAACATTGGTTAAAAGTCACTAATGTGGAAATAATAATTATTTTATTACTAATTCAATATCAATCAAAAGTGCTATCAAACGATACTTCCCTAAGCATGCCTCTATAATTGGTGTTTCCTTAACTCATTGAAAGAATAAAACTGTAATAGTTTTTGTTTCGCGTTTGTAGCAACAAGGGATATTATAGTATATGAATAAATAAATAAATAGTACTATATTCACACTTATAGTATCTTCCTAAAAGTGGCCGCCATAAATTATTTAAAATAAATAATTATAAACTTAGGGAAAGATCCGTACAAATATTATTTTAAAAATAAAACTTTTTTATTGTGCAAACAGATGCGCATGAACACAACCGAATACGGATTGTATGTTCTAAACCACCCTAATTTTTTGTCTGGTTCGCCATCTTTAGAACGCATACTTTTTATAAGCTCTAGTTTGAAAACAATTTTAAGGGAATTACAGACGTCGCTTCCACAAAAAAAAATTTTAAAAAAATAGTTATTTTAATGCGTTCATCATATTTCAATAAAGAAAAAACGCAAAAAAAAAATTATAAAGAAATTGTTTGTCCTGAAAGTTTGACCTGACAGCAGCCCAATATTTGTTCTTGCAGATCGTGTGGTTTGGCGAATGGATACATGAGAGTAGATCTGGTAACTTTTCTTAGCTGTCAGTTACCAACACTCCTACGCCGGATAGACTGTGATAGACTCTAATTTCAAGGATGTCGGTTTCTCTTTGGGCCGTTCTTACATTGAACCATGATGGCAACTTTATTTACGCATTAATATCTTTATAGGCCATTAGCGGTTTAACTTTTATTTAACTCTAACATTTATTATAATGTAAAGCTTTATAAAATGTAAGTTGGACTGAAGATGCTATGAATTTTTTTCTAAATTCTAGTAAGTTAATAGCCTAGGATTGAGGAATACAAAACTAAATTTAATATCAATACTTGGGGAGGGGGGGTTCAAAATGGGACACCAGGCTTCAGGTTATTAAAATTATCCAAGCGGCAGTGCATTTTAACTTCATTTATAGGTTTTGCTGAAAGAAAGAGTTTGGAAATTAAATCTGAATTGGTGTTGCGATCTTTGCGAAATTATGAATGATTATCTTGCTTAAAAAAAGTAACATCATGAAATTAGTTTGTCTTCCCCCGCCCCCCACTGCGCCTTACTACCCGTTGGGTCTATATACCTATGAAATTTGTTTGATTATCTTTGAAAGTGGCCTGTCTCCTGTTTACACCGACATAATACAACTAATAAAACTGGCGTTGTTTTAACTGGTCCTGTTCTTGTTTACATGAAATGTTGACCCATTTTACTGTCCGCTTCAACCGGACACGGTTTATTCGTCTCCGTGAGAACAGCAACGATTACCTAACCACAAAGGTGGGTGGCGCCCTTGCTCTTTGCAATGTCGGACTTACCGCAATCCAATCCTGACCTAACCCGGCAGATACAATTTCTCCCAGTTGCCACGTTCTAGGATCCGTGTCAGGCGGTAGTGTCGCTCCAGGGTAGCTAGGCGCAACCAGGACTACGAGATAGTGTCGCTCCAGGGTAGCTAGGCGCAACCAGTACTATGAGATAGTGTCGCTCCAGGGTAGCTAGGCGCAACCAGGACTATGAGATAGCGTCGCTCCAGGGTAGCTAGGCGCAACCAGGACTGCGAGATAGTATAGCTTCAGGGTAGCTAGGTGCAACTAGGACTGCGAGATAGTGTCGCTCCAGAGTAGCTAGGCGCAACCAGTACGGTGAGATAGTATCGTTCCAGAGTAGCTAGGCGCATCCAGGACTGCGAGATAGTGTCACTCTAGGGTGGCTAAGCGCAACCAGGACTGCGAGATAGTGTCACTCCAGAGTAGCTAGGTGCAACCAGGACTGCGAGATAGTAACACTCCAGAGTAGCTAGGCGCATCCAAGACTGTGATATAGTGTCACCTCAGGGTAGCTCTGAGCAAAAAAAAAATGAGACAGTATCATTCTGGGGTAGCTTGTCGCAACCAAGACAGAAGTGTACTGTCTCTGCAGGATATTTTGTTTCTAACAACTTTACTGTAGACATACCCTCTGTATTATATTTATGTAAGATGGTAGCATTCCTCACTCATGTATGATTTGACTTTATGGTCTCAAGGAACTGTTCAAAATCTTGTTTCAAACAAATACTCTACAGACTACCCACGGCTGTGATATCAGATGGTAGCAACACTCCAGGTTGGCTAGGGGCATCCAGCACGACACGTTATAATTACTTGGTTATCGTGTAGACTCTGCCCATTTCTCACACCATAGCCTTAGTTGATAGCTATATATTCTCCATGCATTGACGACCCTGTTTTCTTTTGTTTCAGGTCCCACAAGTCGCAGCGAGGATGATCTGGATGGGTCGGCTGTGGTGAGTGGAACAACCGCTGTGTTACAACACTAGGGACCAGTTTCGTAGTCAGAATTAGTGCGGCGCTCTACTAAACACAGGCAACATCTATCTACACGAGAATGGAATAGACTTGTTTCATATGTGAAACTGGCTCATTCCATTCGAGTTTAGGTGGGTGTTGTTTTATATTTAGTAAAGAGCCGTACTTGATATTATTGATTTCAAATCATTAAGTTCACAAGTTATAAGGGGTCAAACATGCTATTTTATGCTTTTTACTTACCATTGTTAAGGTAAAGTAATTATTGTATGAGGCTTGAAATAAGTATATTCAAACATTAATATGAGGTGCACACAATGAAATAATAATATAAATTTCAATATAAATCCAAATTAGAAATATTTCTCCTAAAGAATAAAAAAGTAGAACATCAAACTGCTATAGCTACCATTACATTGTTATAATATTATCTAGGCCTATACATTTTATTTTGAAGCCAGAGTCAGCATATTTTTACCAACTCCTACTCCATCAAAAATTGCCTCCAACTCATTTAGACTCCACAGCCTTGGTTGCAATTTGGTGCTGCACTTTATCATAGGCCCATGCTTCTTTTTTTTTTTTAGTGACAAAAGTCTTGATCAAATTGTATCTGAAAATTAGTTAGCAAACAAATTGGCGAGCAGATACTAGCATGCTATGTTTTGTTATAGCAGTCATCTGCAACAAAGCGTGCCAACAGTGTCCCCAGGAAAGGGTCATTCACTGTCCCCAAGTCTGCGCCACCTTCTGCTGGTGAGTAACGCTGCGCTGAGCAAGTTGTAGTAAACTCTTGTCCTCTGCAAACAAGACCTCGGAGCTTGTCATTACTATCGACCTCTGTGGTCTTGGGGTAAAGTGCCCGCTTCAGGAGCTGATGTTCGTGGGTTCAAACCCAGCCAGGGTCGATGGATTTTTCTTGAACGATAAAAAATCTCTAGTACAACTTTTCTCAGAGGGGAATTAGAGCTGTTGGTCCTATGTCGAATGTGGAGTGTAAAAGAATCCTTGAAGGTATGTGAAAATACCTTTCCCAGAAAATTTGTAGGCCCTTTTGCTCTCTCTCTCTGTCTAGTCACCCCCTTTTATTAACTCTACCTTTTTGAAATATTTTAAAATTAAAATTTGTTTTAAGATTTACTTTTGTGTGCTTTGAAAGGTAGAAAGCTTACCTTACTTTTCTCCACTATGGTACAATTTATATGATGGGGCCATAGTGGAGCCTGTCAAGGTAGGCGTGCTATCGTTCGGGGTAAATGGGGTGTACATTCATATAATTATTGACTGGAAGATCTAGGTGGGAATAACAAAGTGATATTGATACATTAAACCGAAAGCCTGAGGTTTGATTCCCATACCAAAGTGTCATGTTCATGATTAATTGCAATAGAGCTATATTAATTTCTTGGATTAGCTTTCCAGAGTAGTTATTGGACCAAGAAGAGGAGCACTGGTTTGTAAAAACTCTTAATCTGTGTGTAGTGTTCTAGCCAGGATGAGTTCCTTGTTTCCCTCGTAATAAAGCAGAACGTCGATGATCCGAATTGATTTGTGACAAAGGTGGATCAGATTTTCAAAAATATGGATATTTGACTAAGGGAGAAAAAATACCAGTATTCTTATTCTTAAAAAAATATTTGAATAATAAAATAATAAAACTTAAAAACTTTTAAAACATATTAAATCTGTAGAACAAATAAATGTGATCATAAATTGTACAGTAATGGACCGGAGTATTGACCCTGTGGTTTGATTCTGTGTGTGGAAGAGCGGTTGATGGGGGTGTAGGGAACGCGAGAAAAATTAAGTGTGTTTGCAGTTTTTATAGCAAAACATTTGTTTTGGCCAAAATAAATAAAATATTACTTCAATACACATATAGAGTTTAATTTTTCTCACTTGGTGAAATCAATAGTGCTTGAATACCCGTCATGACCATAGCGGCATTAGATGACAAACTTTTTTAACGAAGAGAAAAAGTTGTCATTAAATTCCAGGACAACCTTGACACATTTAATAAATGTTGATATTGCCATGTGAAGAAAACTAAACTCTATGTTTGTACTGGAGCAATATTTGATTTATTTTGACAAAAAAAAAGTTTTTATGTAAAGAATTACAAAAACACTGACCTTTTCTCGCCTCTCCTACATCCCCACCCCCCACTTAATGTATTGGTTGCGGTGATTTGGTTGGTTGTCAATTTGATTACTCAGTGTTCTTCTATAGATAGTCCTTTGAGTCGACAGGATCTATCAATGTATTCGCGCACTAATTCCCATCAAATTATCTTATCTTATTAAATAATATAGTGACGGTCATTAAAAATGTGGCTTCTAATTTGACACAATATAAATACGGCAAAACAAACCAAAATAAATAAATCGATTGAGTAGAAAGTACTCACAAATTTTGTTGGTTCGGTAGCTAAAAAAAAAATTGTTCCGTGAGAACATATATTAGCTGTATGGCATTGGTTTTTTAACACAGAATTAAAAGGTCATTGTGGTTTGTTAAATGTGTTTTATGCTTTACTTCTGCATATTAGGTTTAAACTGCTCTGACAATCAGTATTCTATTCGTTGGATTTTTCTAAATCTTTCATACAATATTAGACTATAAGAAAACACCCATATTTTAACTAAAAAACATTGACCATTTTGGGATTTAAAAAAACAACTACTTTGCAACAAACAAAATAAGATCTACCAGATACATTTGCTCTTAGCTCTAAACATAAAAGATAATTTTATGGTTTAATTAAAAATTCCTCAGGAGATAATGACTTGAAATACTTAATTTATACCAGAAGCTGCTATGGTTTGATAGTGTATCGAGCAGCTCCAAACGCACCTCCCCACCCCCTAATCAAACAGGAGACATCCATATTTCTGGAACAATCCTGGCTAGACTACTGCCTCTATGTTAAACTGCTTCTTTTTTTTATCAGTTTTAATCTACTAATTAGGTGTTTGTCTGCTATACGCTGAGTGAGTATTCGACTGTCCATCAACTCATACATGAGCTTAATAAGATCAAGGTCAATCAGTTGTGATAATCGTTGGTATTCATTTCTCTAGTTAGGTGCTTCTAACTCATTGTACTTGTACAGGGTGTTCTCCGAAGTGAATAAAGACCAAGCCAGCGATTTTTAAACTTTATCAACTCACAATTCACTGAACAATTGTCAAGACACAATATCAGGGTTTTTTAAAAAGAGATTTTATAGTTTAAGAAAACTAGTATTAAAAAATAATGTTGATAACGAATTTCAAAAGATTTACTTTTATTCCTCAATGTTTTTCTTCCCTTCTTTTTAATATTCCTTCAAAATCCCGCAGCACATCTGCTTCATGGCACACCAATTTAAAAACACTGGTCTTAGCTAATACAAAGGGGCAGATACACGAATCGAAGGCATCACAGTGCAGAAAAAAAAGCACATTTAGAAAGTGCTCTTAGTACTTCTTTGTTTATTTATTTTTGTAATATTTATATATTTATTCACAATGTTGTGTGCAAAATAAGATGTAGGTGATCGAAGTCATGTGTCAAGTTAAATCTACACAACCAATTTTCGAATCTATTTTTTTTACGAATTTCCTGACATTCTACATATACTACTCACTAATACCTGATAAAAAATTACCATATTTGCTAATTTGGTCAAAAGCTACATTACTTGGCATATAAATAAACATATTTATCAAAGGTAAAGGGATAAAATATTTAAATCTACCATGAAAATTTTATTCTCTAAATCTGTAAAATACATAACCGGATAATTTTTTGCTCTACATTATGTCTATAAAAATAATGTATATTAGCTTTATAAATCGTGAGCTTTTGAAAAGTGGATGAAAAACATCACTTTACGAATTTACATATGTCTCCACAAACTAAACAAAATAATCTTTTGTAGAGCTCAATGAACTCAGTCAACTTAAAAGGTGTCCCAAGCAAAGAAGCAGAAAATTTTGTATGGGTTGTTAAGGCAGATGAAGCAGGGAAAGGCATCCATTCTTTCATTGTTTGTCATTAGCTAAAATATATATCTTGATAGAGTATATAAATGACGAATGTAGCTAAAAAATGGCATCTTTAAGAAGTGAATTTTGGAAGTTTTTTTAAGAAGGTGGCTAGCGAAAAATAATCTTTTTTACAATTAGTTTTAAAGTATTAAACACCATTATAATTTTCAATGTTTAAATGAATATAAAAATACAAAATTATGATTCAAAAGTTTAAATTATTATTACTAAGATAAAAAAACATTTTTCCAGATTAAAATCTCGATACCGATACTTACTGTTATTGATACTCTTCTTTCAATGCTAGTACGGCATCGATACTTTTAATGAGTACAGTATCAATATTTTTCCTCTGATACTTTAAATGAGTACAGTATCGATATTTTTGGTTTCGATACCAAATCCTTAGTCATGACATATCTAGTGAAAACTCAACTTGCCTGTAACTATTTAATTTGGTACCTATGTTAGTTTTTGAACACCCTGTACCAGTATCATAATGTAAAAGCTGTGTTTAATAGTACTGCTTTGTCATTCAGGCATGTATTAAATATACTAAATTAAGGCTTTTGTGTAGCGAGTATCAAATATTTTTTATTTTATTTGAACAAACAAGTATACTAACTAATTTAACTTCTCCTGAATGGGTTTAAGTGTGCAGTGTGACTATATGATTATATATATGTATTCTTGCAGAGCCGTACATAATTAATATGATTTCTATTATCGTTAACTATAACACAGAAGTAATGTAGTTACAAAAGCTCTGCTTATTAACATATGCCATTGTTTTATTGAATATGAATTAGTATAGCTTTATTTTTTAAGATATGTTTTAGATTTCAGTGTTTTGTGTCTTTGCTATATTAGTTTGTAATGGATTAAATAGCCGAGCTATTATAGTTATTTACAGTTATAGCCAGGTCTAAATATTATGTCCTTTAGATTGAAAAATTACTTCTGTACACGGGAATCAAATTCAGGAAAGCCAAATGTTGCTGGTTCGATTCCCGTGTCCAGGTGTCATTTTTCAATTCAAAGAATATGATATTAGTTTGTGTTCATGACAATTTGACATTTGTATTTATCAATTAATATAAATTAGGTTGAACCTTTTTTTCCAAACCACATAAGGGAAAATTACGGTTGAAATTAGTTACAATTTGATATAAATCTACCCTAAATATAAATGCATTTAAAGGTTTCTTACCAAAATTTTCACAGTTACTCTTATGTTATATTTTGTTCTAGTTAATTTTTACCCTCGATGGTATTAGGATCATCAGGAAAGCACAAATTTGTGCTATTATCCAGTTGACTGCTGAAAATATGTCAAAATCAGAATGACAGAAATGTAATAAGTACTTTTTTTTTTTTGCACAAGTATTCCATATCCACGAGTTTCTTAACACGATTAAATATTTTTTTTATAAAGATATGCTACTTTTATGAAATCGTAACATAATTATTGTTGTAGTATGCAATATTTAAAGTTCAGTGAGGAAAATTTCACAAGGTTTGTAGTCATACTGTCCAAATCTACCATTAAGGTGTCCTGTCTTCAACCCCTGGTGGAGGAACATAAAGTTTGCTTAAATTCCACCAGACAATCACTGACTAAAGCCTCGAATAATCAAACCTTATTAAAAAAAAAATACGCTATTACTAAACTGAAGTGAGGTTGTGCATGGCGATTATCATGGTCTGGAAGCTTGTCTAACTCTTCACACCCACGTGTATGTGTGTTGCCTTGTCTAACTTTCTGCGCTGCAGTATTGGGATGTTAGATGTACAAGCTTCATTATAATAATAGTGGTATAGTGACTCTTGCTGCTTTCTTAAATTATCTAATCACGGTAATAAAAAAAAATACCCTATCTTAATACTCTTCTTGAGTCATGGTGCTCGGTCTGATCAGACTTCATTGTTCTCCCTCTACAGTTTTGCCAACTGGGGGGCATTATAAAGTACCCTGATATAATATACTCTATATTCTATGGCGTTACCGACTGAGCAGCTGCCACCATTAGCTATGATTGTGCCAACATTTGCAGTTAGAGGATGTCATGTAGTCAACACAACGAAACCTCTGGCGGTTAATCTCCGTTTTCTAGACCGAGGCTGCTACCTAATTTATTCAAGTAGCTCCTCGTTTTCACGAGACCCACTGCTTCACAGAAAAATTCTGGGATCAAACCCGAAACCTCTAGATTTGTATTCAGGAACTCGATAGGTCCTGGGGAGAACACTGGGCTTTGTGTTTGATTCCTGCTTGTAGATAATTTGTAATTTAGTAGATTAAATATGATTGGTTTCAATTACAATCTGTAGTAAGAATATATATTTGCTGATAACCCAAGAAACAACAAATGAAATAAACAAAAACTGAAATTATTGATATAAAAATTTGAGTAGTAAATATAAATCAGCACAAATTTCAACATTTTGAAGTGTGTATGTGCGTGCACCACACTGATTCCGTTCAGACTTTCTAACATCCCTGCTGCTGCGCTGCCTTGTTTCAACTCTGTGCGTGCACCTTTCGAGCATCTTGTGTCTAATCCTACTGTTGTCTTGCATGCTGTCAACAGCCATCTCCGGGAGCAAAGTAAGAAGAGCCTTGTCGCTGCGTAGGCCAGCATCTTCGGCAGGTATGCTACATTAAGCGCGAGTTGGGAGTGTACGCAAAAACAACACAGTCTTACAACATGTCAGAGCCATCTGTCTATCCACACTGATGAGTTAGGGTAGGTAGGAAGGTATAATTTAGAGTAGATGTACTTGCACTTGCACAGAGGGAGTTTTAAGGAAAACCCAGCTGAGTTGCTACCGGCAATCCACTTTATTGCGAGAGTGACTCCCTAGACCAGGCGTGTTAAACTCTTGGCCATGTCCATGGCTTTGTGCGGCCCGTGGACTTTATGATGAACTATCATATAATGATATAATATAATATTAATATAATATATAATAATAAAATATTCTTTGTTTTATAAACATGGCATAGTGGTTTAATATAGGACTAGTGTGATATTCTGTTGACATGGGGTGGCAGTGATGTGTTTTGAATCCACTCTCAACTTTATCTAGAAGTGTAATTATTGTTGCATTGTCTTATATATTATTATGTGGTTGTATTTGTTTATTTAATAACTTAATAACTGATAATAACTCGTGTCTATGTTCTTCCCACCACTGGGTCACCACTGGGAAAATTACGTAGGATGGGTTAGCGAAAAGTTTGCAAGAACGTTGCTACGCCACGGATAATATTTGTTTGGCGAGCTTTTAAACAAGTGTATCCTTGCTATTGGTTGGCATGTGAATTTACAAACCTATACTTATTTTATATAAGTGTTTAAATTATATAGGTTTTTTCCCCCGCCAACTTAAGCCATTTTATTATTTATTAATGTCAATTTGGTTTCATATAGATGTATTTTCACTCTTGTTCGTTATTCGTTTAATAGGGAATATAGCTATTAAGAATCAAGGTGTTTTGTGTGTGTATATATATATATATATATAACTATAAATTTTTCTTCTTCAAGTTTTAACAAAGGTTTTTAAATGATTTTATTTGTCTTAGCAGTTAAAAATTAATTGATCCTACACGATACAATGTATAACAGGAGTACACCAGGAACTGGTTTCGCTTTCACACTGAATGGTAGTCAGCTTACCTTGGCAGTTTATGCTTTGCTGCAACTTTAAAGATAGGGCCATCCTAAAACCAGTTAGAAGTCACTCGATCATAATGTTATCGCACATTTTTAACAAGTGTATAACCATAAGCTATAAATAATAATTCATTGATTTCAAATTATTACAGTTCACAAATTATAAGGGGTAAAACTTGTTATAGGTCATCCATAAACTACATAATGTTTTTTCCTTTACGTTTTTTGGAGACCCCCATTGATGTAGCATCAAGTAGACATTTAGCCCGACTCCTTTACTCTCCAACCTGTGTTACACAAACTTTTCAAGTCAAGAGGGAAGCTTTTGTAACACTATAAGAGTAGATTTAATACAACTTAGATTAGGAAGTTATCTATAAGTATGTTTACTAATGATGTGAATATGAACGATGGTAAATTATTTTTTCAACATGATAATTTAAGTATAAGACATGTGCTACATAACACTGTGATGTATCCACCCTCAAACCCCTATGACACTAGAGTTTACCCCTCATCCCCTCTTGACAATGATATGTGGTTTACAGACTACACCCTACAGGGTGTCTACCATCCGGGAAAATCAGGGAAAACGGGAATTAGCCTGGAATTTGAAGTGATCGGGGAAAAACAGGAATAAGTCAGAAATTTGGTAAATTACAATAAAAATCCGGGAAAATGTTGTTTTACTCATAATATGAAATACAATAGCCTAATCATTAAATCAGTAAATTATAATGTGATTCAAACTGTCATTTTTTTGTTTGTAGCTGTGTAATATATTTTTAATTACTAGTAAACAATGTTAATGCAAACTGAAAAAAAAATGTTTATTCAAATTTTAAAACTTATTATTATTCATAAAAAAAGATTAATAGAAAAACTAAGGGGGGGGGTGAGTTAGAAGAATGTGACATACTTTTTAGTTGGGAATTTTAGGAAATGATCAGGGAAAAGGTCGGGGATTTCATTGGTCAAATTGAGTAGACACCATGACCCTAGCTGGAGGATTGTTGGTAAAATCCTAGTATTATAGGAAGGACAAAAGTTCAGTATATTTAGTAGCTCCCATTTCCTAATGACCCTGATATATTAACTGCCTGGTAAAACAAAATCAACACCGGCATTTAGGAAATGAAGGAATGCTGGCATGTAGTGATATGTGTGTGTATGTATCTGCATATAGGTGGGCAAGCGGGTGCAGTGGACGAGGAGACGTTCACCCGTTCATTCGAGGACGTGCCAACGGTCCAGCTGTTCTCCGCACGGGAACTGGATGAGCACATAAACCAGATCAAAGACATAATATCCGACCCTAACAACGACTGGAACAAGAGGATGGACGCAGTAAGCCAAACTATGATGGGACATGAATATGTTGACAGAAACTATCATTGTACTCTGGTACGAAGGAACTCAGTAGAAAATACAATTATTATTTCACGGTCAACATTGATAATATACTTTATTTTTTTATCAAAATTGTCAGTTGTAAATCACATGACTTGATGGTAATTTTGAAAACTATAATAACATAGCTATTTAATTCATCTTGATAGTTATTGTTTTAGTAATTAATCAACTACCCTAAAGGTTCCTTCCTATCAAAATCGTAGTACACACACATTTCATAGCCACACACCAATCACTTAGGTTTTATGATCTATCAATCAAATAAAAGTAAAACTCTTGGCTTTAGGACTAAAATGTGTCCTTAGAAAATTGAAAATGTATTCATAAGATAAGTCAATAAACTCATGTTCTACAACAAATTCAAGGTAAAAGATCTATATAAGGTCTATATGCTTTTTCTGTTGTGCATTGCTATTTGATCAAAATGTTGTCTAAAGTGTGCTAATTTATGGATTACTCGCTATATATATATTTTGCATACTTATTAAACTCTTTATTTATCAAGCGATAGGTGAAGACTTACATGCTGCTTATTTGCTTTATTCATATTTTAATTATTTTAATACAGTAATGTTTGTCTCAACTAATTGCAACTTTCCCTGGTCGAAGAGCTCAGGATAAGGTATTTAAATTTAAGTAAATTTGCCCGCAGAACTAATTAAATTCTACCATTGGCGCACTCATTTTGGATTGAAATATACTTTCATAGTCGGGGAATGTAAATGTTACATGAATCTTCTTAGTGTTCTAAGTTTATATAAATTAAAGTGGGGGCCTAAGTCACTCAGTCTCTTGTAAGCTTTATTGTTACCATTTCCAGACCTCATTTGAAGCATTACCTTAAACTGCTGCACTCTGAAGTTCCCATGGCTCCTTATCTGATTTGTTAATTGCTTGGAAAACACGTATTAACAATAATAATGTGTTTCACACATTAATTTTTGGGAATTGAACTTTTTAATTATAGCTGAAAAAGGTGCGTTCACTGATGATCGCTGGAGCGGCAAACTTTGATGAATTATATGTACACCTACGAACACTCGAGATACCCTTCCAGGCGTCGGTAAAGGACTTGAGGTCGCAGGTCGTACGAGAGGCGTGCTTCACAATCGCCTTTCTTTCCGAGCAGCTGGGTAATAAGTTGGACCACTTTGCTGAGTATTTGCTCCCCAGCATTATTCACCTGATACAGAACTCGGCTAAGGTTAGTTCATACTGAGGTAAGGGCAGATAAAGGGGAGTGTGAATTAAGGTTCTTTTATGCAGATTTTAATTACAAACCCTTAAACTATTTTTTACTCAAATCAATAAAATATTGATTATTCCAGTAGCTATCTTTAGTTTAATCAGTGTTACCACGCACCTGAAAAGCTGTAAGAACCAAGAGAAAACAGAGGGTTTTTTTTTGTGTGTGTTTAGGAAAACCAGGGAATTTTGTGAACTCTAGAAAAAAATATTGGGATATTTGTTAATATTTTACATTTAACTGAAAGGTTAAAACGGAAGGTCTTTGGATGGGCGAAATATTGAACTGAAGAATCAAGCACGCTGATTCAAACATGTCTAGTTACCCATTAATTAAGGGTTGTGAAGTTACAAAAGATGTATTTATCCATTAATATTAACTATTCCTGTTTTAAACATAAGTTACATGACATTTTAGTAAACATTCTAAAAATAATTAAAGTAAGGAGCGTAAATTTAATAAGTTCAATGATTTCACATTTGATGAAAAATAAAATTTTAGTACTCTCTACCTCAATCTAGGCAGCCTTCAAAAATGGGAATTCCTCTGGAAAACTAAGGGAATTTTGCATTAAGAACATAGTGGCAACCCTGAGTTTAATTTGCTACACATGAAGAGAAAAAGTCGTGGTCAAATTCCAGGACAACCATTATAAATACTTGAGAACTTTTGAAATTACTTATGCATGGAAAACTATTCTGAACTATCTACTGGAACGATATTTTATTTGCATGCTTGAGCCGAAAATCAGAATCAGAATCTTAAAAATTTTAAATCCAAATTTGAATTTCTTTTTAATATTTGTTATTAAAGTCCAATTGAAAATATTTAAAATTGACAAATGATAGTATGTTTGTCATGTCTAATACATGGTAAAAACAACAAAAATAAAATGCTATGTTAGTAAATTAATATACTAAAATATTGTTTTCTTTGTTATTTTAATACAATTTTGTCCCTTTTTGAGATTATCTTATTTTCACAAATACACAAGTTTATATAATTATTACTGTTACCAATTGCTAAAAATTGTGATTTCAAGGCAAGGCCTTCATATTGTATTTTAAATATCTCTTTGAGAATTTTACGAATCTCGAATCCAATAGGATATACGAAACTATGGTAATTTTTTAATGTGTTGTATGCAATTTTTCCTTTGAAGTAATAAACTGTCAATGGTTTGTATTGTCTAATGGAACATATATCACAGTGCGTCCATATCTGCCTCAACTCCCGGTGGATACATATTTTCATTCCAAACCCTGAATTACAGGTGATGGCGTCGGCGGGCCTGGTGACTGTGAGGTTCATCATCCGCTACACGCACTCTCATCGTCTAGTCCCCATCATCTGTCAGAACGTGGGGTCCAAGTCGAAGGATATCAGGAGGGCATGCTGCGAGTTCTTGGAGCAGCTTTTGAGCTCGTGGTCCACCCAGACCTTACTGCGGCACACCGCGACCATACAAGAGGCCATCAAGAAGGGCATCGCCGATGCCGACGTGGATGCCAGGGTTTCCTCCAGAAAGTGAGTACCCCAAACCCACCCTGAACAATAATTCTGTGTTTCATCATTGATGAATGTGAACAAACAAAAAACTATGACATATTATAGTTTGTTTATTTAACTTTGGAATAATTTTACTTTTACCTTAAATCTATAAGTGTCACAGCTACGGGGTAGAAGTATGTTGCTCCCCCTTTCCTATAACCATGGGTTGGGGTTAAAAAAAAAAGTGCAGTGATCTACTTCTTTTTGTGTATTCAGGTACACTTAGATATGAAAATTGTAGTGTTTTATCATAACCAAACAATATTTTGGTAGTAATTTATGCAAGTCTATGCAAATTATCTTGTTATATTATTGTATAGCCATGGTATTTTTTTTAAACTACCCACATTTTTAAACTCATTTGAAGAGGGGGGGGGGGACCACAATGTAGAAGAAAACGGTTACCTGTGAGGCCAACCAAGTCAGAGTTTGATGTCCTAAATTGTTCTCATAGCTCTGTTCAAATATTATTTATTTCAATGTGGATGATGGGATGTCACTAACTTGACATACGTTTGCATGAAACAAGAATGAGAATGACCCTGAGCACAAAACAAACCCTGGGGTGCTCAGTGTTAAAGTATTGGCGCCCTAAGCCAAGGGTCTGGTTTCAATTCTCATGTCCAGGTGCTATCTTTCAAATTTACAAATATGATACTTTTATTATTTATTTGGCACCTTGCCTTACTACCAGTTTGGGTTTGCTTAAGGACTAATTACACTAATGGGTTAGGAATTGGGAAATGAATCCACATTTGTGTGGAAGGAGAGTGGAAAACCATTTAAGAAAGACCAACCCCTGTTCACCCGAGCGAGCTTCGAACCTCGATCTCCCCTTCTGTGGCAGTCTATCTCAACACGAAACTAGCGCATTAGATAAATACGCCACCAAGGTGGGCTACTATGATACTTGACGGTGCTATATCAATAGCCTTAAGATCATTTTAATCACCCAAGCTTTGGTATTCATATACAATTAATCGTTCAGGCGCTAGCTTTATCCACTAAATATTTTGTCAACTCTTTTTTTTCAGGGCTTATTGGAGTTTCCACCGCCATTTCCCTGACCAAGCTGATTCGCTCCTGCAGTCCCTCGACGCGGCGTACAAGAGGGCGTTGTACGGGGAACTTTCCCAGTCCAGCAGCAGCAACTCTCTGAGTCAGCAGTCTCGCTACGGCGTTACCTCTCGACCCCGTCTCACCAGCAGCGCCACAGGTGATAGCTTTCGTCGCAAGATGATTGGCGCGTTTCATTAACTTTTTGTTGTTTGTTTTTTGCAGGGAGCCACCAAACTCCTGTTCTCGCCATCGACATTGGGGAGCTTGAATATGTTGTTTACTGTTTTTATATGATTTTAATTAACATAATGTTATCATTGTTTGAATGATAACTAACATGATTATTTAAAATAGGATTTAAAACTATACAAGAACACTATGAAACATTTATCGAGCGAAGATGTCTTGGATAAAAAAAAAGGGGAAGAAGTTGTCACTTTCCAAGCAAGAGACGAAAAATAGGTATTACGTTGTGCCATTATTAATGTTTGAATTGTATTTGTTTTTTTACTTGATTTATATTCAAACGGATGGAACATCTTGCCAAGCCGGACTATGTAACATTCCATAATTTGATGAGTATTTTGTTTGAGAAGAATATAATTTCTAAAAAAATGTACTGAATGCTTTTTTTTTCTAGTACCAGTGGTTTGTTTAATAATTCATATTCTGATTATTATCTAAAACATAACACTCCTTAGAGATTGTCACTGTATATTGAAAGTTTTGTCTAAGTTTATTATCCAAGAAGTAGTTTGAAAAATTAGTATGGAAAAGTTAATACAACCTTCTAAACAAATTGACTACCCCGATGTTACATTTTTAAAATTGGAATCGATACAGAGCTCCCAAATAAACTATATTACAACTTAATAGTGAGCCTAACACATTTATACTTTCAGTTAAAGAAAATGTTTAGCAATCAAATATATTGGCTCTTCCCACAAAACAAAAAAAGTTTGCTATTAGCAACTTTGGGAATTCACAAAAGAATAATTACATCCATAACACAAAATTATTCATAGGTAATTCTGGAAATATTATAATAATCTATTAGTGATCTAACCCAACATGGTAATAGGACAAACCAAACTCACACCACTAATTAGCCAAGTAGTTAAATGTAAAGGGAATTGTAAGTGATAGCGGTTGAAATAGTTTATAAAAGCGTTGTTATCTATAAAGGATATTCACCATTTCTTTACGAGACAAGCAAGGGAAAAAAATGTCACTAATTCACAGAGGTGTACATAGAAATTTACTTTGGGGGGTAGTCAAACAACCAAGGCTGTGGTCAAAATTGTTTAGGGGGCCTCTTATTAGCCAAAATTCAAGAAAATTTATTAAATGTTAAATGCTTGTGGAAGCTAATTTGAGTTTAACAGATTTTTTTGGCGTATATAGTAAGTAGGCAACTAGTTAAAATAAAATATCACTCAAACGTTCCAAATTTATATCAAGTTTGGGGGGAAGCGAGGACCCGGTGTTTAGGCACATTTTTTTGTTTATGTAGTACTTTTTTAGGTGTGTACGAATTCCACTTTTTTAATTTGAAGCTCAGTCGAATCAAATAATAAAATAATATGAGATAGCCCCGAAGCTGAATGGAAGTTTGAATAAATAAAAAAATAAAAAAATTTTATAAAAATATTATACTATGCATAACTATGTAAATTAAGGTATTAAATGTATTAATTATAATTTACAAAATCTAATATAAATATTTAAGATTTATTTTTCACTAATACTAATATGTGATGGAAATAACAGCAGAAAATTTTATTTTAAAAAATCAACATAAATGTGTGTTTTAACTTCCTCCTCCTCTTGCAAGCTTTGTAATTGTTGAATTCGGAATATTACTCTCGAAGCGAACAGATTTCCAAAGCAAAGTCAAAAGTTTTTGGAGCTACTCTTTTTAACATTAAGTCATAAGTTTTGTCTTTATAGATGAAGTCTTTACATATGACACATCTTAAGTTCTTCGTGGTTAAGCTATAATTCATATGATCTAAGTTTTTTAGTAAAATTATTTGTGGTGAAGGAGGTAAATTCCCTGCTTTCTCTTCTTCTGGAAGTACCACTAAACTTGTATGCTGGGAGGAAATGTGTGCTAGACCCTCTGTGATAAAACGGTGGAGTTACTCTGTGGTTTTGGTCACTCCTTCCTTCCTTTAGGGAGCACAGAGAACCTTCATCAGTTCCCGACAGGTGGCGGTGGTGGTTTGCTCCATCGCACCCCCTCCCTCACCCGACAATACCGCTCTGGCATCCCAGTGCTGGCGGCCGGACCCAAGTCCATCGACATAGCAGGTACCCCGTACCCTGCCCACCCCCTGCACTGCCGGCCCAAGAGTTGTGTACCTTTACCAGGGAAATACCAGATTGAAGTTGTGGAATAAATGTTTTGTTGGATAATATTTTAATTTTTTTAATTTTCACCTCGCTTCTCTTAGGATCCATAATATAATATTTTAAAGGTTTTAAACTTCAAAACGTGCACTTTTTTTTTTACATCCACTGTTTCCAGCCTGTGGCTTGGCTCAGATTTCTATTCAAGCCATATATTTTCAACTACCGGCTGGCTAGGCCTTTCGTAGCTTCATATGCCATATAATAAAACTTAAGACTAGGACAGGCACAACATCCAGTCCCCAGCCGTTAGTTCATCACTGTGAAAGGATAAATCCATATTTTACTAATGATAAAGTTTTCAGCCATATCGGTAATCAAACCCAGGAACCTTAGCCCTGTAGACAGACATGCTACCAACTGAGCTAAGGTGTCTGATCAAAGAATGCACGTTAAATACATAAAATAAAAAATATATTTTAAACAGTTGGTCTGTTGTTTCCTAGTATTGGTACAATTTGTATTCTGTTTTTTTGTTTTGTCTTTTTTCCACATTCCAGGATTTTTTAAACTTAGTTTCATTTAAACTTTCAGCATTTTTACTGTCAACAATTGGGTTGTTTTTTGTTTTTTTTCCATAAGTTAATTTAGTAATTGATGTAACTATTTATTTGTGCTTATTTTCAAATGCTGTAATTCTGACATGGAAACAAAGCTGTTTTATATTTCAAATGGTGCTGTAAAGACAAGTCCTGTTTGAAGTGCTAGTAACTTTTTAATACGACGAGTAGAGATTTTAAATCCATCTATCTTAAAATTAACTTACTCAATAAATTCCACAAAAATAAAAACTATTCATCACAGCTCAACAATAACAAATTTAGGTACCATAACTGTATTTTTGCCGTTTGAATGGCCAAAAAAAAAAAAAAATTGCTTCATTATACTAGAGTTCAAACAAAATGGTTTCTGGAGTATTTGATCCATTTTATACTGAAAATTACAGCCTTCAAATGTCCTAATGGAAATCTTTGAAGTGTGAAAGAAGCAGTGGCGGATTTACCAACAGGCTGAGTAGGCTGGAGCCTAGGACGACATATTTGGGTCCAAAGTTATTATTTTTTTTGTCTTATAGAAATTAAAAATATTCATATTTATATACCTAAATGTTATTAGGTCCACACAAACAATTCAACATGTAATATGTTTCACCACTTAGATAAATTTTTCTACAATTTGCGTAGTCGCGTTTGGTTGCGGCGCGGGAACTAGTGACATGACCATTTGCTAAGTGTGTCTGGCCGAACCTGACTGCACGAGCGCAGCATGGTGCGCCGGAGCTGAAGTGGGGTCATGCTGTAGGCATACGCCGCGTGGTGTTGGTGGCATTGAGTTCGAGAGAGATAGATATAGAGCGGCGATACAAACGGGGAAGTCCCGTCCCATATTTACTTCAAAAACAAAAGAAAAGCCGGATTGTTACCAGATAATTTAATATATTGTTTTTAAACTGTAAGTAAGCGCAATAACAATTATTTAATTACGTTTATCGAATGTACATTATTGTGTAAGTAGTATTAAGGCATACCTTATCCCGCTTTATTAGTAGCACATGATTGAGCTTTTATTAGCTCAGAAATATATCAAAAACTATTTCTTGTGCAATCTTAACTAAATCATTAGATTGTAAAAATAATTTAGGAACTGATACATTGTAGAGGTCGGTAGGGGCGGCAAAATTTGAATAGCCTACTGGCGGCAAATGTGTAAATCCGCCACTGTAAAGAAGTACTTTGAAGGTTTACTAAATAGATCCAGGTGAGAACCAGTGAAGAAAGGCAATAAAATGGCAGAGAACTTAACATTGCTAGAGTGTTAGAAAACAGTAAAAAAGATTAAAGATGTTAAAACAGAAAGGGTTGTGATTTAATGATAGAAATGATCAAGACAGCTGGACCATTGGGGAGGGAATGGCTATACAGGATAATGAGGGTCATATGGAAGCACAAGCCACCTAAAGGCTGGACAAAAGACATTATAGTTTCATTGTATAAGAAGGGGGACAAGAAGCTATGTGGGAACTACAGAGTAATTACACCGCCATGTCATCATTTGAAGCTACACGAAAGAGAAAACTGGGCATCAAGATTAGGAAAAGGCCTGAAAAGAAATATGAGAGAATAACAACATCGGTTTTGAGGTGAAAGATCTACAACAAATCTTATTTTCATCCTGAGACAAATGATAGAAAAAAAATATGGAAATTTGGACAAGATATTTGGATGATATTTTTTGACATTTGTAAAGCGTACCAGAAACTTTGTTTGGAATAGTTTAAAGCAATCCGGGATGGAGAAATGTCTGATAAACAAAGCAAAGGTTATGTATGTAGTGTGTAGAAACTGTGTAGTGATAACTGTATAATAATTGGGATGGCTTACCTTGAAATAAGGGCTGAGACAGGTCACCATTACTATTCAACCTAGTAATATACTACATAATAGTTAAGATCCATGACTACAACAACGAACAACTACAGGCGATTATAGTGACTACCACTGATGATGATGATCGTGTTTTGGGATGAGGATGTGGAAGATTTTACTTTATTTTTTCAAATACATAGTTTGTTTCGGCTACCGGCTTACTATTCTGTCGTGGCCTACACCTAAGTAGCGGGGCTGCCTCTAAAAGGTCCTCAGGTAGACCTTCTCTTGGTGGTAACCTTCCCTAACTGAGGCTATGGGTGCTGATGAGGACTCAGCTCATCATCATCAACCCTCTCACTCCAACCCCACCAAGCTGGGAGCCAACTAACCTGATCCTGTTCCAAGCTTGTTGGTTTTGCCCCTGGCCAGTCTCCTGTATTTCGTTTGCACATGGCCAGGTTTATGCTGGGGTCAAACCCAAGCTCCGCCAAGTTACTCGGATCCCACCACTTAGCGGGGAGATCTGGATTGAGTAGGAGACGCTAAACGTAACCCACTGGGTGGGTACCTTGTATTGTGTGTCACTACCCTGTCAGAGGAAGATGGAAGCATTTTATTAAACTGCCTTGGCCACAGTTTGTAAACAGTTGATGATATTGATGATGATGGTATGGAAGCTTTGCAAAATAAAATAGAATAATGGAATAAAGTAATGAATTACTTTATATTGAAGATCAGTAAACATAAAAATGTTGAGGCTGACACATTCAAATATTTAGGAAGTGAAATACAAAGGCAAAAAAAAGTTGGTCATGAGATAGCGAACATAATACTACTGGAAGGAAAACTACTTTATGAAGCAGAAACTTGAACTATGTCGGCAAAATATGTGATCATAGTGCAGGCATCAGAGATTACGTTTTTAAGGAGTATTGAGGGAAAGACGAGAAGAGAGAGGATTAGAAAGGAATATTTAACAGAACACGTATTTGGGCAGCCAAAGATAAATTGAGACGGCCGGGCTTAAATGGTTTGGCAATGCAATAAGGTTGGAAATGGTAAGAATTGCTAGGAACCGGAATTGAGTGGGACAAGAATCACAGGGACATCAAGATTATGATGGATGGACCAAGAGGAGGAGGATGTGACAAGAAGAAGAATCTGGAACGAGAGGTGCAGACAGGAGGAAGGGAAGAACAGGACGAGATGGAGGAGGCTTTTGCTCGCAGCTGTTCTGACAGGGTGTCTGAAGGACTCATGAAGATGATGATTTTTATTGAGTTTGTTGGTCATGTTAAATACTTATTTTGTTAAATACTTATTTTTTTAGTTACAGCTGCAGATAAAAATGCGGGTAAATATATATTTAAGAAATAAAAATCCCCTTGAAATGTCAATACATCTTTGTTTCCAATATTTTTTTGGTCTCTTTGATTTCTTATGTTGTAGGCTAGTAATGAGTTTTTCCTCTATAAAATTAAGTTGTTTATTTTTAGTTTTGCAGTTTTCTTTTAATCACCAAACACTATGTTTTGCTAAATAGTTTCTAACCCATTCCCTGGCAGCTAGATGTGTTGGCCCGACACCCATTTTTCAGCTCATATACTCTTATCCGACAAATATTTTCATTATTTGCTAATTTTCTCATTTATTACTTTATTCATTGTCATATTATAGCATTGAACTGGTAGTTCCATCTATCAGTTTCAATATTAAGTATTCAGATTGCCTAAAAGTACAGTGGTTCATTGATAGATGGCATTACAATAGCTTATTTCAATGAAACGTTTCGCGTCTGCACCAAAAAACACTCGTTCAATGCCTGCGCCAGGGAAAAGGTTAAAAAAATTTATCACTGCTTGTCTACTACTGCACTGTGTAATATTATTTGATGTTTTGATAAAAACCTTCCTTCTATTGTATGTAGTTTTATTGTTATTGTAAAGTTATTTTAGTAAAAGTATTTTGAAATCAAACATAGTAACAAACAGTATTTCCTTTTAGTGATTCTTCTTTAGTTATAGTGATATTTTTTAATTCGTTTATTCTTAAAATAAAAAGTTTCTTATATAAAAAAAAATATTTTTATTCTTGAAAATATTGGAAATCTCTTATAATGAAACATAAATTTCACCAGAAACATAATTTATTTTAATTGAATTTTAAATTTGTCTTGGGAAACCTCTTTTGAGAACCATCAATTATCTTGTTGGAAGTAAGACATGAAATGCGATACATGAGCACTGAATTAAGTCGACACAGCAGGTATGTACATGTGAGTGCTTGAACGCCAACAGATGGCGTGAGCACGCCGCGGCGGGTGACTGCCACGCCAGGCGGCTCTCTGCGCTCAAACAGTGCCATAGACCTGCAAGCAGCGCAGAGAGCCAAGGCGCGGGCCCAGTACGCTGCCCTGGCGCGACAAAAGGTCGGATCAGGTGCCTCGCTGCGTAAGTTCCGACACTTTCCTAGCTCACTTTTGCATGTTTTCCCTCAACATAGGTGTCAGCGTTTTGGAGTGGGGATTTAATAATCTTAAATATAGATTAAAAAGCCTCTATGTTGATTTAACTACTAACACTCCTAAATCATGCTTTTCTTCAAGAGATGTTATTCGAAGAGTGTTATACTTTCTAAATGTCTGCAAACATTTTGTTTGAATTAGAAAAATTGACTATTTATCAAACATTTGAAATTATACCCAAATTATTACAGATCAGACTACTTGGTGGATGAATTAGAATTTAACTACAGCAAATTTTATCTTCCTTTTATTTTTAAATTCATAATCTATATTATCCTGTATTAGCTCACAAAATATATAAAGTAAGTCCCATACTTATGCGGTTAATCCGTTCCGAAGGCTTTCACCTGACTTGAAAGAATATCTAAGTCAAATAGTACTTGTACTTTTGATATGTTTGTGTTCATTTCAAAGGATATTAAACATAGTACAGATAAACAGGTTCTGCTTATGCAAAGAAAACTTTAAAGAAAATGAAACTTAATTCAAACAAAATTGACTCTATCACTATATTATTTCACACTCTTTGTTTTAACATAGTTTTGAGACAACATCTTTAAAACTGAGCTAAAAATAAATCCAAACCATTTATGTTATTATTTTTTATCGAATAATTGAAAATTATGATTCATATTAACAATTTGGCTTCTCGTTACTCACTGCATTAACATTGTTTAAGTGTAGAGTTGTGATGCGATGGTGGTGGTTTTCGCTGGCATTTTCTTCTGAACCTGTGTAAATGCTCACATTGAATAGGAATCAACATTATAATATACTTCTAGGAATAGTCGATTAGCCCAGGGATGAGGAATCTGCGGCCTTTTGAGGCGTTTGGTATGGCCTTTTCGCATATTTAGTCAATTATGTGTCTTCATCATTTATAAACTATTCTCAAATGGTGTGTATTTTAATTAATTAAAGAAAAGTTAAAAAATAACAACTCTCATCTATTTATATAAAAATGGTTGGTACAGTATCCTACTTTGACAAAATTTACTGTAGGCCCCTACATGAAATGTTCGGCCTTATGAGGAATTCCTGACATTCGGCCTTCTCAAGCAAAAAGGTTCCTCACCCTTGATTTATCCTGTTTAATCTCCAGGAATCTTAGCTTCCAGCGCATTCTAGGTCTTCTGGGTCTCTATGTAATATGTTATATTAGTCTCACTTCTTACTTGAGGATTAACAGCCTTCTAGTTCTATGTAATAGTAATGCTAGCATGTGTTTAGAAGACAGAACGCAGTTTTTGGCTTACTGTTATGTCTATAGGGTCTAATAATATACAGGTTATGTGGATACATTTTATTATGATTTTTTTTAAATAATAAGTTAAAAGGTTTGTCAAGGTCTTTATTTTGAAATCACAAGTTGTAACTAGGGGCTGTATGCATATTGAGAGGGAGAGTCACTTAGATAATGCGTGGCATCACCTTACATTTAAGTGTATTTATTTTAAATCAACCCGACTGTATTAACGTATAAACAAACAATGATCGGCGAAGGGTTTTATAAATAAAAATACTATTTAAATAGCAGGAAGGTGGGGTGCATGATATTGTGACATAATACTAGAAAGGAAGTTAGCAAAATTGCGAGATTGTGTGACAAAAAAAACCCTAGTATGATGTAGTTTATGGACAGCCCCCTAAGCCTATTTTTTTTTCTTTAAAAATAACTATTATGTTAGAGCTATTAAGAGAAATAAACTTGTAAAAATAGCATTAACTAATCTTAGCTTCTTTAAAAATCAGAAGGCAAATATCTGGTGGAAGTGTTCATATCACTTCTTCGAACCATTATTTTTTTATTAAAATGTAATTTTTAAAATTTTGCCTTTTACTTTTCCAAGATAAGAAAAGTGAAAAATAATAAAGTTCTCAAATAAACCCTTTCGAGAAGACATGGGTTTTTAAGATACAGTTTTAAATCAAAATGTCTAGGCATTTGTTATTGCCTCAGAAATGTTCTTCTCTAAGTTTCACTTACCACCCTTAAACAAAGTTATTCAGGATTTCCAAAGCTAGACTAGTGACAGCAAAACTACAGACACCGACCCACATCGGTGGCTACGTGGTAATAACACGCTACTCTCGTATTAGATTGGATTGCAGGTGAAGGTGATATCAGGGTTTGAACCTCGGGCGGGTGTAACTGAGGGATTTTTTTCCTAAATGGCTTATCGATCACCTTCCACATATACGCAGATACATTTCCACTAAAGTTCAACCTTCTTACTTCTTTTTTAGCACCACATTTTTACTACCATTTGGGTTGTATGCATATGGGTGGAAAAACAACTTGAAGGAACAAATTTTGATGGCCATATGATCTAACGCGCTTCTCTTGTAGTAGACTAGACTGCCGATGATGAGGAGATCAAGGTTCGAATCTTGGTCAGGTGCACTGAGGATGCTATTTCCATAATGGTTTTTCACTCTCTCTCTCTCTCTCTCTCTCTAATTTCCATAATGGTTTTTCACTCTCTCTCTCTCTCTCTCTCTCCATACAAATGTAGATACACTTCCTCTAAATATAACCTTCCTAATCTCTAAAACCATTAGTGTAACTAACCCCGAAAGGGTAGTAAGACACAGTGCTAAAAAAATAACTTGTAGGAATGTTGGTAGCTCCACACTGTGAATAAATCACTGTCGCCTGTGTTGCATCGTAGTCTGTAGTGTTTTTGACAACCTTCTTTTGCTCTGTTTGACTTTGATTCTCCTGACTAGGACCTCAACTACTGCCATGTATGTCTCCTTGTTTTGTAAGGTTCTCTCATTGTGTTGTTTATTTGTTTGTTTCTCTGCACGCTGGCCTTAGGAGACGAATATAACTCTGGTGAGTGGCTTATTTGCTTGAACTAATGTGCTTAGATTAAACAGTGGTAACACTGCTCCCTAAAACTATATTTATTGACTTAATTTTATGTTAAAAGTATATTTTTTCAACTTGTTAATTCGAAAAAAGAGGTTCGCTTTAAAAAGTCGACTTTGTTGAATGTTTGAGTCAAAAATGTTTGGATCCTAACCCAAATATTCTATCAAATTGCTTAGTATTTATTTGATAAAAAATATTTCCCAAAGCTTGAGATTTGATTGGAGTTGATTAGCCATGATTAGCATTTGATTTAAAAGCTATAATCTTAGATTCATGTAAACTTACTATTAAAAATGAAAGTATCAACCAATCATTAATTAATCACATAAAATGAGTTTTAAATTAAGTCATTATTTTGACTCGAAAATAATTCCATCTAAACTAGTCTGTGATAAAACAAATTTCCATAAATTTTTATTTGTGTTTATTTGTTTTATTTCAATTCTATATAATTTTGGTAAAATATAGATTAGCCATTTTATTTTTATACCATTGAAACATTATATTGACCTTAAGAGGCCGTCTCACCCGACAGATAATGGAAATACAGCTCAAACTAGATGTCACATCCTAGTGTGGTTACTTGGAACTATTTATTTAGAAAATAGTGGAAATTAGACCATTTAAACCATTTTACCATATTTTAAATCAAACAAAAATTAAAAAAATAGCTATTTTTAAGAAAAAAGAAAGAAATTTTACTAATGTCAAGTGAAGAATGCATAAACTTTATTGCAATTTTTAGTTCAAACATAATCTTGTTTTTAATATTCCATTTAATTGACTATGATTGTCAAGCTTAATAATCCAATCTTTTCTAATTTCAAACATAAAAATATTTGTTGAAAGATAATTTTTAACAAGTTATATACAATTTGTTTATCTCATTAACTTTTTTTTTTTATTTAATTTTAAAATCTAGCTCGTCCACGTAAAAACGAGGTGGCAGGCGGGATGACTGTAAGTGCTATCACTTCTCCTGAGAGAGTTGGTCGTACCAGGAGTAGAGTGGCCGGGGTATCCCAGTCGCAGCGTGAGTTGTTTAATGGTTACACACAGAATAACTACAAAATGTCTCACCTTATTTAGTAAAAAGACCTTTTTTTAAAAATGATGTATAGCAAGACCAAGACCATTGCAAGTTAGGTATATGAATACAGGACCAGTGAGCACTGACTAAGAAATACTTGAAAACTATGTAAAAATAATGAAATTGAAAGGAAATAGCATAGATCTTGAAATGAACAAGTAACTTCTTTCTAAATATGTCTCTCTTCTCTTCACTAATCTTGTCCAAACAAATAAAAGGAATATGAGAGAATTGTAGGAAATGAAGCACAAGAGCAAAGAACACTAAAAAATAAAATCTTGAATATTTCGATGCCGCGTGGTATTACCATATTGGCTCGAGTATAGTACAGGGTGTCTACTGGGTCTCGAAAGTCA
>CABFWB010000200.1:192118-219272 GCA_902151455.1 Timema bartmani
AAAAAACCTGAAAAGTCACGAATTTTCAATATTTTAGTCATAAATTCACGAAAATATTGTTTGAATTTCCCACACATTGTAACAACGCAAACACATCGAATGTCATGTCACCCACTACCCATGATGCCATGCGCTAGCTACAAGTTGCCTACATGTTTTTACTGTGATACCAAGGATAAGGTTAACGCTTGTCATCTAGTTAAAGTTTAATGTCGCATATGAGTGCATTATGCCTATATATTATGCATTATATAATGTTCGACCATTTACCGAAGGAATTTTGTGGTCAAAAAAGGTCCCCAAAAAGTCACTAATCTTTGTTTCTCCAACTCAATAGACACCCTGTAGTACCACATAATATATTGCACATAAAATTGTGAAGGTGTTCTACATGAAAACTAAAGGATAAATGGGCTGAGTATAGAATATGAGTACAGTTTTTGGAACAATATTTTTAGGAGAAAAACATTGTGCTATATTCGGACCAATACATTATTCTCAGGAGGTATTAGACTGAAAAACTGAGGAAGATCCTTGTTGCATTGAAATTTGGAAGTCGTATTATTTCTCTGTGTTCCATTTTCTTCAAATCTGTCATATTATCAAATGATATATTACAAATAATTTATATATCTACACACAGAATTTTAATGTATTTGCAAGAATAAAAATTAAATAGTAAAAAAAAACTTAGTACATCTTTGTTTGATTTATTCAAGAGTACTTTATAACACACTGGTCATGTTGAGAAAATGTACAGTTTGCTGGTACTGTACTGAATTGAAACTGTAAAATAACTAATAATATTCTTGATGAAACACAACGCAATTCTGAATACTGTTGTTTTGTTTAGATACTAGAACTTTCATTTTCCAGGGATTTAAGAGCTAAAATATGAAGTATTAAAAATGGTGACATCAAGTTCTATTCTTGGTTATTTTTATACTTTTAGGAATCAAATATACATACGCAATGTGTGTGTGTTTATGTATTTTATCACCGCGTTTTACTACCTGTTCAGGTTATACGCATATATGATTATTACTCTAATGGAATAGGGATAAGGAAGGAAGCAATTTAGAGGTAATAAATATACCCTCTTTTGCATGGAAAGAGATCAGGAAACCATTTAGGAGAAACCACCCTCAGTGGATTTGACTGGGACTCGAACCTGAATCTCCTACATCATTAGCAGTCTAACATGAGAGGGATACTTTAAACCATTCGGCTACTGAACTGGGTGAATCAAATTTTACACCCTTACATAAATTATTTGTAAGTGGATTGTAAAGTAACCATTAGAATGTAAACATCTTAAGATATATTTTTTTCTTTTTGGTCAAGTGTAAGGATATAGAAACATGAGTCATTTGTTTTGCAGCGACTAGTCGATCTGGCTCTCCCTCTTCGCGCCTCAGCTATGCCACGTACGCTAGCCGAGAACTCGGGAGAGGTGATAGCCCCCACGGGGTGCTTCATCCCCGCAGGCTGTCATCGGGCATCCCCCGCTCCACCGGTACCAGCAGAGAGGCCAGTAGGGAACCCAGCCCCAACAGGTTCACCGGGATTCACGACCGCTCGTTTGGGTCTAAGCTCAGGTGAATGGAAATTTGAAACCACGGGAATTATTCAAATAGAACAGCGGAAACAACTACAGCTTGAAACTCTTTAGTCCGTCGCCATTAGTTTGTTGGGTGGCCACCAGGATGGTGCTATTAGCAGTACAAAAGCATCAAAGTTGTTTACATCTGCAGTCGAGTGTTTGTGGCTATACATGGGTTTGATTTGTATTCTGTCTATATTTATTAAGCTCTTGATTATGTCTTCTAAGAGACCAAGAAAGGTGGTGTATCATTTCCTGTTCTAAGTTTTATTCTATCTTATATGACAGCAATAAACCTGTAGAGTGATATGGTAGGCCTAGGGGTAGAGAGGGTTACTAGGAGTCGAATTCAGTGATCTGGTAATTTCTGTGATCCGATATGTGTCAGGTCCCAAGGGTGCTGGACTGAAAGAGTTTCAACATGTACTATAAAATCAAGATATCCAACATTTTTTAAGCCAGAAAGTAAAACATATATAATTAGGTAGTTTTTTTTCATCTGTGATTCTCTTAAAAATGTGGACAGTGCTTTTTAAACCATGGTTTTTAAGGAATGAGGCCCCTCAACTCTCAAAACCTCAAATTCTTGAGTCCTTTGAATACTTTGGTATATTAAAGATTTGAGGTTTTGAGAAAATATAATATTTGAGACTCAAATCCTTAAAAATAAGATTTTTCCCCCCAATTTTTTAGTTGAAATTTCTTTTAGAGCTCTAATACTGCTTATCCATGGTTAAAAAAACAATTAATTATAGAATGAGCTTAATAACGAGGCCTCAGGCCAGTAATTTAACACTTAAATGTATGAATGCTATAATGAATACATATTAGAAAGAAAGAAAAAAGGCTAACATTTAGTTCCATAAAGATATTTTCAATATTCTATTATATTTCTATTTTCAATATTCTATTATATTTCTATTTCCTTTAATTTTTATCATTTTTCCCACGATTCGAATTTAGGATATGAAGGTAGAGTGGAAATTGGGATTCATAAAATAGTGTTTTTGACCCGACTCTAATTATAATATAAGTTATATGAGCTGTAGGTAGATTTATGTGGATATGTACAACTGTGTTTGTCAACAAGGATGATGATAGCATGGTAATGTGTTGCTCCAGGAACCGCCCAATACACAGCAGCACCCCAGACAGGCCCCCTCAGCCCTCTAGGCCTGTGATGGCACAGAAGATCTTGCAGCAGAGCAGGGAGGCAGAGTCCGCACTCGCAGATGCACTGGTATGTTATCAAAACACCTTACCCTCAATTTCTCAAAATTGTTTGTTAAAATAAACTGTATAAGTTGATAATTTACAAGATTTTAATAAAACATTTTCACCTAAACTTTAAGAACATGTTAGTGTAGAGCAGCGTTTCCCAATTAAATGTAGTTAGTGCCTCTCAGGGGGGGAAAAAATTACACTGTTTTACTTTTAATTAAATACTAATTACTAAAGTATCAGATTCTTTGTTTATTATTAATAATAAAAAAAATATACAAAAAACATCAACATACATTTTAATAAGCAGAGGTTTTTTTTATATACTCAGTTTGATTGTTGATAATTGTATTTGCAATTCTGAAGTTTTATCAAGTCAGTTTCGATACTTTGTTTTGCTTCCAGAGTATAGCAACAGCAAGAATCCAGTTTAGCACAAGTGCATGCCTCACTAATCGGTTTAGCAAACAAGCTGTGCAGTAAATGCGTCCACCAGATAGATATAAATGTACCTATAGTATTTTTAACTTTCAATGTGTGAAATATTTTTAAATTTTTATTTTTTCGCGAAAACCTTAAGTCTACCTCACGAAACCCCATTTGGAAAATTCTGGTGTAGAGGAGTAATATTTATACTATATATACATACACTAGATTTTTAAATATTCTATAAGAAATTTCTTCTTATTGCATGTTGTCAAATAAGATAGTGTGAAGTCCACTTTTATCAATTAAAAGCGAACCCAAATCAGATACATGAAATATTCTCGAGGCCAAATCAAAGCTCGAGACATATTTTTCTAATTGTTTAATGCTTGAAAAAATATTATATTGTGCAATTTTATAAAACTGTATGCACAAGCTTGACATAGAAAATGTTTTATTAGACACTTTTCTAAAAAAAATTCATTCTCATCTTTTTACATCCATTACTGTTTCCAGCCTGTGGCAGTTTTTTATTCAAGTCATATATTTTCAACTTCCGGCTGGCTAGGCCTGTCTTAGATTCATATGCCTTATAATCTAACTTAAAGACTAGTTCAGGCACAATATAAAGTCCCCGGCCGTTAATTTGTCACTGTGAAACGGGAAACCCACATTTCCCCAATGATAAATTTTTCGGCCATGCCTGGAATCGATCCCAGGACCATTAGCTTAGTAGACAGGCATGCTACCGACTGAGCTGAGGTGTTGGGCTATACATATTAATACTACTTTTCAAATTTTTTAAATGTGATATTAACTTTGAAACTTTTCAGAATTTTGACACGATGGACAGTGGGGACTTCTCTCGGTTGCCCAACAGCGGCAGGAAGACCTCATACAGACCTTTTGACGACCATTCAGATGACAGTGAGACGTCTAGCGTGTGCTCGGAGCGTTCGTTTGACTCGTATAGGAGGCCTTCTGATGTGAGTAGCACCAGTTTCTAGTCTACATGGGCGGAGCTTTATTCTGCAGGGCTGTTATTAATTTGGTGGAGGAATCCTTGGAGCAGAGGAGATTATGTGCTAGTGTGTGGGGGGCCGTGTGTATCCAATCCATTTTAAAAGTCATCTTCAGGAGTGATACGAAACATTTACCATTTTCAGTGGTCTCATGCTCTAAAGTGTCATTCTCACAATAGACTAGACCACCAATGATGGGGAGATCGTGGTTTTAATCCCGATTGGAAGTACTGAGGGTGGCATTTCCTCAAGTGTTTTCCACTCTCCCTCCTCACAAATGCAGTTACACTTCATCTAAATTCAAACTTACTCATCCGTATACATTATAGTAATTAGTGCTTATGCGCATAGCCCGACCGAGTAGTAAGATGCACTGCTCATTTTTATAATTCTATGTAGTCATATCTTTGAAAATAAGTTTGTTTTTTGGAAGGTTATTATTTAAATGCAAGACAGAACAGGGAAGCGTGATAAATAGGAACCATTTTATCAAATAAACAAATTATATCTTTCTAAAAGAAAATATATTGAAAGCTGGATAGAAGGGAAAGGTCTTCAAAATCTAGGTTCAAAAGTTCACATTTAAAATACTGCACAACATGGTAATTTTAAGGGCATAAAATGTCCTGAAAACTACTCTTATAGTTTGCATTTTAAAATGTGTTCTTTTGGATCAACAATTTTATTTTAAATTTTGTTCTTTTTATTTCTCTCAATAATAATATTGGACCCATACTTGGTGTAAATTTTATCTTTGTATTCATTAAAAAGGTAAAAGTGTTTCCACAGGAAAAAGGGGTCAGGTTTTTCCCTTTATAGTTTTGTTTAGTGTTTAGTAGGTGTCTGCGAGTATGCCAAAATTTGAGTTCAGAGTCAAGTTTTAGTATTTGTTAGGAATCAACTTGAAAATTTTAAGTTTAATTAATTAAGTTTGATTTTTAAGTTCTTATTTCTTACCTAACAGAACCCTTAACAATTGTGTTTGATTAAAAAAAATAACTTATACACTTTGTGTTAAATTTAGTTTAAAATATGTGTGTTTATATTTATACATTACATAAACTCAAGTTAAAATATATTTTTTTACAAAAATTGTTCTGGAAATAAAAATTCCCTTGAAATTCTGCTAATATATGTGGTTTTAGTGGTGTAACACGGTTTAAATATACAATATTAATTAATATTTAGGTTGGGTGGTTTTCTATAAGGATCCATCGATGTGCCAGTCTTATTTCGTAATTTACTTAATTTGGACGTATTTTAATGGGTTCTGCTGAAGAATTTTAAGACTTTGACTTTGTAGTAATCATCATCATTAACTATTTTTCGTCTGTAGCTGGGTCAGTTTAGTAAAACTATCCTTCCACCACTCTTCAGCCTTTAATTTATTCCATTCTTCTCCTCTCAATTGTATACTTTTTGTTATCTGCTCCTCCAATTTCTTTCTTGGCCTCCCTTGCAGTCTTTTTCCGACATATTCTATTGCCAACATTTTCTTTGCCATACTTTCTTTTTCCATCCTCATTACATGCCCATACCATCTCAGTCTTGCTTCCTCTACTATCTCATGTACTCTTGTACCCTCACTCTTTCCTGGATAACTTCATTCCCATGACTTCCACTTTTCTAGTCTCTCTTATATTTACTGTCCATGTTTCTGCTGCAAATGTGGCTATAGCTACAAAGAAAGTATGCCCTGTACAACACTTTGTAGTAGTCATTTTTTTTAAATTTTATTTCTGTTTCATTTTCTACAGTTTTATTACATCTATTTAATGGCACACTAAAACTTTGATTCTTACTCGATTTTGACCAAATCAATTTTAAACTATCTATAATTATGTCAAGCAGTGTGTGACAGCTTTATTTAGTTCAAAACTTGAGGGTAGGGCTACGTTTACACAATAACAGTTTGCTATTTTAGATTTAGGTTCAATTGCTTATTTTTATAGTTATACTAAAAAATTAATAGCAATAAATATTCCAGGACATTCTACCTCTATTTTAATTGTTACATGGAATTGCATTGATTTATCTATAGTATAAAATTAATCTCAATAAGGAAAACCTCTTTTCGCTTTATGAGGCAATTAATATAAATTTAAGCAATTTTAATTTGAATTAAAGGGCCTCCCACATTTAAAGACATAAATTCCATTGCTCCAAATTTGTTTAGCTTGGCCTTTATTTCTTGTAATTCTTAAAACTATTTTTATTTAATGTATTTGATGTGTGTTTTTTTTTATTTGTACTGTATTACTAGGTAAATTTTTTTTTTTACCCGAACTATTAGTTTTCTAGGTTTGTATCCTCATAAAAAAAAGGCTTGGCTATGTGACTGTGTTCTCCCCCTTATTGCTTGCTTGCTGACCCCTCTTGTTAATTTTACCACCATGTTGGCTACACTTGAGGCAAGCGTATATTGTTAATTATATCGGGGATGATGAAAATTCCAGCCCCCAAGCAAAACAATCTCTGTTAAGCCTTTGGAAATACAAAATTTTCCGTTTTGAATCTATTTCAAATTGTTGAGTACTAATTTGATTCGAATCTGAATAGATTATATTATAATTGAATTGGTTTAAGCCTGTATGAACCTTCAAAATTTTGAATCAGAAGTATCAAATCTTAATATTGGAAAGATTTGGATTCGATGGGCTTAGCTCATAATTAGAATATATATATAATTTTTAGTTGTTTAACAAATAAAATAAACAAACCATATTGTAGTAAGCCTAAAATAAATTATTTAATTTGAAGTTATTTTTATTTGACCCCAATTTTGTTAAGCATCAAAAAATAAATTTTTTTTAATAGTATAAGATTTGAGTATAAGATTTAATTTGGATTAGTCAGTTAGCCAAGATTCCAATTCCTTTCAAAATTGGAAATCTTGGATTCAGACAGGTTAAATAAAAACCCAAACCGAATCAAAAATGTTGTTATTGAAATGTTATGAAATACAAATCAAATATAAGGCTAAATTGAACTTATTTTTCAATTGAGTCTAATAAAAATAAGGCCAATAAACATTTATCAAATAATGGCTCTACAAGTCTCTTTAAAATAATTCAAGTTATCAAAATGTTTGACTTTCTCTAGATTCGAATTTGATATTTGAAATTTTGAACCCAATACATAGGCCTTTATTTCAAAAATTAATATTCAAAGTTTATAATCAAATACAATTCGGTTTTGAAATAAATGTTAGGTCTCTCGGTACTTAGCACAATATTATTTACTAAAAACAAATGCCAAACAATTTTCTCCAGTTGATTGATTCAGCAGTCAATATAATTTTATAATATCAGGATTTATGATTACAAAGTTTGTAGCACAGGATTTCAGGCAAGCGCTCGACTTTACCAGTGTTTGTAGCCGTTCTTGATTGATATATATGTAAAGATATGGAATGAATCGACTTTTTCTCAAATCTAAATCTTAGTAAATATGACAATCATAAGAGGTTAAAACTTTCTCACATTGTTATGATTTTTTTTTTGTTCACATTAAGACGTGATAAATTGATGGTCTGGAGGCTGGTTGTTAGATTTGTCATATATATATATATTAGGGCTGTCAAACTCAATATCTTGATACCCTTGATTTTTACTGGTATTGAAAGAATCAAAAAATGATCTAATATTATGATTCTCACTATTTCGATTCTTACCTCTCAATAAAACTGTTAACTAAACAAAACGGCAACATTCAGAATGGGTAATACTCGATTATCTCTCAAATTAGTATAGTTGCCGTTTCACTTAAATGCCGGCAAATTGTAAATATACCGTAAAGAACCGAATATAGTATGACCCTAACATTTTGAGGTGTTCTACATGAAAAATAAATGGTCTCGAATATAATACGACCTGAAATTATGACAGTAGCAAGAGAACTCGACAACTTTGACACCCTTTTTTTGTAAAAGTAAAAGTTAAGTGAGACTGTCAGAATACACGACTCTATTCTAAACAAACAATCGATATATATTACGTACGTAGACTAGGGATGGTAATTTTCCATAATATATCGATATATCTATCATTATCAAATTAAAATGGCCTCTCTCCTGTAGTTATATTATTTGTCACTTTTCAATTTTTAATATATTATTCAGCCCTTTGAATAAGATAAGTTCAATAAAAATAAAAGAATCGATGTAGTTAGTAAAAATAGAGCAAAAAAAGTTTTATTTATTTAATTCAATAGATTAGCCATCTATCATTGCCAAAACTTCATCACTAATTTCTGGTGAGCTATGGTGGATGGACAACTTAAATTTTTTGTCACATGTAACATGTTTTCTGTTTTTCGTTATAAAATCCGCTATTTATTGTATTAATTTTGAGTTTTTGTTTTGATTTTTGGTTTTGAGGGCTTTTAGTGTGTTTGATAAATATTAATAAATATCCATATAACTGTGAGATTAAAGTTTCAAACTACTGTGTTGTAATGGTAGAGTCCAAGTTTCGCATTGAGGGGGGGATTAGGGTATCAGGAACGTTAGATTTTCAATGCAATAAGGGTTGGAAAAATAATGAAAAAGGAAATGTTCAAGAATTTGAATCGAGAATCAAAAAATCGAGGTTGAACTTAAGAATCGGAATCGAGCAAAACAGGTATCGTGACATCTCTAATATTTATCTTATATTTTTTAAATCCTCAAATCTTCAAATAATGTACAGTTTTACTTAACGTAAAAATATTTAAAAACTCATTTTAAAAAGAGTTGTTTAAGACTTGGTGCCATTGACCAAAAAAAATGCAATTTGGTCTGTCCCGCTTTTTTTAGTTAGGTAATGATATTAATACAGTTTCGTACTTTTTTTTTTGTGATTTTGTTACTCTTCCACCAAATACACACATCTCTATCATTTCTTTTATTAAAAGTGCTTAAAAATTGTTATTTGAAGTCAAGGTCTTCATAATTTTACTCAAGATACTTTTTTTTAATTTTTAGGAATCTCAAATCTCTTGAATACCATAGGATTGAAGTGATTCTAGGAATCGTATATTCAAGGGTCTCATATAGATTGATAGATAGATGGATGGATGGATAGATAGATAGATAGATAGATAGATAGATAGATAGATAGATAGATAGATAGATAGATAAGATAGATAGATAGATATATTATAATCTCTTGGAATTTTCATTACTGGCTCCTTAAGGTTTTGTCTCAAGTCTGTCAAACTCTGACCTACCTTTTATCTTTTAATGTTGGTCCTGATTTTCTGTTGGTGTTTTTGTTGTTTTTTTATTGTTTTGTTTGTGTATGTTATCTATCTTCCCCCCCAACCCTGCCTCTGAATGTCTATACTAACACCTACAACCTGAAGCAGTCTTTTTCTTGGAGCGGTTCACAGCAGCGCCTCTACAGGGACCTTTTGGAACCAACTACCAAGGTAATGCCAGTGAAACTCATTCCTTCTACAGATTACTTCCCAAAGTAATTACTCTTCTTAACTATTCAAGTCTGGTTAATCTTGTATGAATCCAGAAATTTTTAATTTAAATTATTTTAAAAATAACACCCGACACTGGAATCAAACCTGGGACTTTTGGCTTAGCACACCAAGCTCTGCCACTGTGCTATCCAGGGTTCGTCCCATGCTCAGGGTCATTATTCAGTCATAGTTTAAAACTTGAGTCTCTGATGGAGGTGGTCCCCTCAATATGGACAGTGGCGTAATTGCAAAGATTTGCAACTTTTGTGTTGATATTCCAGACATTTTTATTTTAAATTAAATAAGAGTTTTTTGCTTAATGACTTGAATAATTTTTTTTTAATAAAAATGTATTGAAGGATGTATTTAGTGTTATGCAAAATCTAATTTTTCAATCTAAAGCAAAGTCAAATCGAATTATAAAAAATATTTTCAAAGCTGAATCGAAGTTCAAATCATCATTATCATCATGCACAGTTTCCTGCCACTGGCAGAGTCTGTCTCGAACATAAGCCTCTCCGTTTACTTCTGTCCTCCCACCACCTTTCTTCCTCCACGGCAGCCTCTCCACCTGTCGCTGGGTCTTTCTTTCGCTTGAAATTCTGCCCCGCCACCTCCATTTCGAGCCTCCTATTTGGAATTCTCTCCTCTTCACATGTCCATACCACCCCAATTTCACCTTCTCTATCCTATCCTGCAGGAGTTACTCCTTCACTCTCTGTCTCACCTTGTCCATCCTTGTCGCTCCTAGCCTGTATCCTATTCTAATCCCTTTCCTTCATCCCCCAGGTTTCTGATGCACACTGCACTATTGGGACACAGTATGCCCTGTATATCACTCCTTTGCACTGTTGCGGCTCATCTCTGCTCCAGAACAAATTTCTGACTCTTTGGTAAAAGGCTTCCACTTGCCTCCCTCTCTCTCCAATTTCTCTTTTGTTTCCTTTTTGCTCAAAATATTCAAATATTCATGGTGAAATAAAAATCTATATCATGCACAAGTTAATTCTATAACCTTAGAACATTAAATATAATTAACAAAATGTTATATTGATAAATAAATCTTAACAGATTTTGTTCTAGCCTGATAAATCAAGTTATTATTTGGCATTTGAAACCTTGTATCCTTAAGGAGATTTGGTTTGAGGATTGAAAAAAAATTATTTATGAATTATATTCATATGGATATTATGATTAGTATTGGGTAATCCCAACATAATTATAGGACAAACTTAATAACCAGACCCCCAACTTATTAATTTACCACTTAATATAAACAAAATAAGAATTGAGGAGGAAAAATATAGTATCGATTTGGGAAAGTTAAACATTGTTGCTTATTTTATAAGATTTAAGTGTGTATTTAGTTTTCAATATATTTTATTGACAAAGCTATTTAATTGTCCAAGTTGGAATTCAAATCTAATGAATATTTGAATCAAAGGTTTTTGAAGGTTTACACACCCCCAGAATTTATTGTTTTAAATTGATTTTGAATTGAAGAGAGTTTATTATTATACCAAAAAAAAATGTTCTAATTTAGCTATCATTTGACTAAATGTTTCTATACCAATTACAGATTTGAGACAAATATTATGTACACTTGCCTTTCATCCAATAAGGGTAACTTGACCGATAAACTTTTGCTTTCAGGACATTTCTGATATAATTGCCAACTGTGCGAGTACACACTGGTCAGATCGCAAGGAGGGGTTGGTAGGCCTTCAAAACTACTTCACCCACGGCAACGTACTAAGTGGGTCTGAACTTAAGAAGATCACTGAGATATTCACCAAAATGTTCAACGACTCTCATACAAAGGTCAGTCTAACACTACTCTCTCTCTCTTAAAAGTGTAAAAAGAAATTACTCCTTTCACTTTTTGTAAGCATGATGATGTTTATTATTATTATTATTATTATTATTATTATTATTATTATTATTATTATTATTATTATTATTATTATTATTATTAAATGTTAATGTTATTTGTTATTATTAAACATTATGGTAGCCAGCAAAATATAGAAATAGGCTGTATAGAAATTAGAACAATGGAAGACTCACCTGAAGAATGTTGCTTTATTTATGGCACCAACATACCCGCTTGTCGGACTCCCAACCATGCAATCGCAAACGCACTTGTAATTACGCTTCTCTTAAATACAAAATAGACTGTTTATAGTGAAAAGTCGCAAGACGTAATTTCAGCCAATAGAAACAAACAGGAAAGATGACTATGAAAGTCAAATTCATATTAATGTTTTCAAATAAGAAATATATTTTTTTTAATATTTAAATAGTTACATATATATGATTTTAATTGAAAATTCTGTATTCTTTACTATACATTTCCAAGAGATATTGTCTTAGACCAAATAACTTCATATTATTTGATTTTAGTAGTCCATCCATATTTGTTTCTTATTGGCTCAACGCAATCCAACGCAACTACATAAATGCAAGAGATGGACAGTGTTCATCTCCTCCCGACAAGCGGGCCTGACAGTTCCGACATACGATTGTGTTTGCCTAAGCTATTGTAGACAGACAAAATTATGTTATTGCGTAGTTGCGAGTCCGACAAGCGAGTGTGTTTGGTTGTACACGAGCCATAAATGACAAGTTATGTCCTTGTAAGCCAATTTTCTTGACGCTATATTTTTCCCATGATTAATATTTATCACCTAACTAAACCTTCCATACTAATTAACCATTAACCATAATTAGGACAAGGAATACACTAACACTACAACCAAACTAAGAAGAGCACTTAACAAACAAACATGCTACTTTTTGAAAAATCATAAGATCCAATCAGGAGAGAGAAAGGCCTCTCATTGTAAAGGTGGTAGTAAAAGAGTGGCAATTCCAAATTTAAATCAACACAGTAAACAACAAAGTACATTTTTTGGACTCTAATAAAAACAAAAATAATAATTAATAATTTACATAATTTACAACCCAAACTAAAATATTAGTATTATCATCATCATTATTATTATTGTTGTTATTACTATCATCGTCACTATCATTATTATTAATATTATTGTTGTTATTACTATCATCGTCACTATCATTATTTTTTAAATACTTATGCTTTACTACTCTTTAGTTATTTAATTATTATTTTTATCATATAGCATTAATAATTATGTCCTATATTTTTGTAATTATTTATCAGTAGGCTATATATTATTATTTAGATGATTGTTTATCTTATTTTCTCATGTATTTCATATGTATTTGTAAGGTACTTTTTCTACTTTTCAGTCCTGGCCTGTCATAGGTCTCATGACTGACTGTTGGCCAGCACTATAATAAAGGAAATTGAAATTATTATTATTTTTAATTATTAATTATTATTATCATTATCATTATTATCATTATTGTTATTATTGTTATTGTTGTTATTGTTATTATAATTCACGGTTAAATATTGTAGAAATAGGATCTTCAAATACTTTGGGATTGAATTTTTTTTTTAAATAGCAGATTAAAAATTACAAAAAAAAATTTATAATTTTTTTTAAATGGGAATTTTTAGGGGATTTAGCCCAATATTATTACAGAAATAAACTTTTATAGAAGATGTATTATAATTAATAAAAAATATTAACATTTAACTATTATTTCTATTTTCTATGTCAACTTTAGAATAAATATTGTTAAGTAAGTGGTGTTTACTATGTTTTCTAAGATACAAATTTGGGTTTCAGGATTCATAGTTAAAATGAATGCTCGTATTTATAAAGTAGAGGATTCGACCCAGGTCTATTTAATAGCATTAGATTCTCTGTTTACTAAATAAAATAATTTAACTATCTGAAGTATCATTGGGTCGACCTCTGTGTTCTTGAGATAAAGTGCTTCCCTCCAGACCCAATGTTCATGGGTTCAAAATCCAACCGAAGGTAACAGATTTTCCCTGGGCGATAAAAAATTTGTAGGACAACTTTCTTCAGAGGGAGAGTAAATCCATCATTCCCATGTAATTTGTGACATGTAAAAGATCCTTGGAAGTTATCTTAAAATACCTTTCTGGCAAAATCAGTAGGCCCTTTCCTGCACGCTCATAGAATTTCATTGCTGAGGGCAACGGAAAACCGCCACACTTTTTGAACTTCCCTAGTAAATGTGCTTACTACCAGATGGAGTGGACAGCACTAATCAGTCTCAAGGCTCAGTGCATGTCCAATTCCGGATGGTTGGTAAGCGCATCAAATCAACCTTCGCATTGTTGACTCATCAAAGTGTCAATAGCTATTGTACATATAAAGACATGTTCAAGTTAGTTTAATAAGTGTGAAGCAAATGAGGGGAACACTTAGTATTATTCTGTATCCTGCCGGTAATGAGTTGTTGAGGTTATGTCTACCACAAGTCGGTATCTTTGCAGGTGTTCAGCATGTTCTTGGACACTCTTAACGAGCTTATACAAGCCCACAAGGCTGACCTAGGGGACTGGCTCTACTGCTTGTTAACAAGACTCCTCAACAAGCTTGGCGGGGACCTCCTTGGCTCCATCCATGCCAAGATCCACCGCGTACTCAATAACGTCCGAGACAGCTTCCCTCACGACCAACTTCTGGCCTGCCTTCTCAGGTATTCTCGCTCGACCAGAGGGACTCTCGGAGTGCGATTACTACTAGAACATTTGACTTACAGTCGAGTTTCAATAGTTGTCTTAACTCAACTAGAAAAATTTGAGTGTTATGAATCTTAAATTTTAATTTTCCCCACTTGTAGCTTCACTTGAATCTTCCCTTGTTTTAGCGTCCCTTGAATCCTCCTTAGTTGTAGCTTCCCTTGAATCCTCCCTAGTTTTAGCTTCCCTTGAATCCTCACTAATTTTAGCTTCCTTTGAATCTTCCCTAGTTGTAGCTTCCCTTGAATCTTCCCTAGTTGTAGCTTCCCTTGAATCCTCCCTAGTTGTAGCTTCCCTTGAATCCTCCCTAATTTTAATTTTCTTGAAAAAAAATTTTTTTTATTGAATTCACTTTTAACAGTGTTGCCTACTTGATGATTTTGAGGCCTTTTTTGCTAAGCAAGTATGGTTATATCTTAACTTGATGCACCTACGGAGTCTAAGGACTATCACACTTGCACACCAATGTAATAACTAGAAATAGAAGCAAGAAAATGAGTAGTTCACTATGTGAGTTATGAATGATTCGAAGTTTGCCGTAAGTGTAGATCTAGGTGTCATGCACCTGGAAAACCAGGAGAACACAGAGAATTTTTCAAAAAAAAAAAAAAAACTGGAATATTCGTTAATTTGGGACATTTTACTGAAATCTTAGGTCTTTGGATGGATGAAAAAAAGTGAACTGAAGAATCAAGCATGCTGGTTCAAACATGTCTTAGTATCCCTACAAGGGTTGTGAAGTGACTGAAAATGTATTTCCCCATCAATCTTAAATCATCCTGTCATTCAGTCAGTTTGATGAAAAATGAAATTTTACTACGCCTTTTCCCCCATTCTAAACTGCTTAGAACAATTGGGATTCCTTCTGGAAAATCTAGAAAGCACAATGAATTTGGTAATAAGATAGTGGCAACTCTGTTCTGTCCGGCCTGTGAACCACCTGCTCCTCACTCTCTCACTCGAACCTTAGCGCTCTTGACAGTTTTGTGCGAAACTGCTTCAGGTTTCTGGTGGATCAGACACAGACTCCCAACGGCAAGGTGAAGGTTGCGATGCTGACCTTCCTCAACCAACTAGCGTCAGTAATGGAACCCCCGACCTGTTTGGGTGCTTCCCCGCACGCCTCTTCTGCGCTAGCCAAGGTCATAACGTGGACAGGCGACAAGTCTGGGGACATCAGGCGGGCAGCGCAGGCCTCTCTCATAGTTCTCTTCAACCTCGATACTCCGCACGTCACCATGATACTCTCCAGTCTCGCGCCAGAGTACCAGGTCTCTTTTCATCATTGTTATGTAAGATTATATGTAGGCGTGCTGGCGAGATATCACAAGTTAAGGGTACTGTCTCATTGCAAACTAGTATGATCTCACAGGGTGTCTAGCGACCTGGAAAACAGGGAATTTTATATAATTTCTGAAATTTTCACATAAACACTAAAAAAATATGCTTATTTTCATTCATAATAGTCAAAATAACATAAAGGTGATATTTTTTAATGTCTCAATATGATCTCACTGAAATTTAACTACCCAATAGCTCAATGCATCAGGCTGAAATATTTTAACCTCTTCCTAGAGTGACACAATTTTAGAATGTGAATCTGTCTAAAAAATAGTGTACATCAAGTTGTGAGCCTATAAAATAATGTTTGTAATATATAGTGACTGTAAAAGTTGGAAATTGGCTGTAGAAATCCTGGAAAAGTCTGGGAATTTTAAAATATAGTTTGGCTAGACACCCTGTTACACTTCCAGGAAAGAAGATTTGTATTAATTGACAAAACTAGGTTTTAAGCCTGAGTAAATCCAAGATTATTAATTTTTAATCATTTTTGAATCTTTGCTTACTAACGCGTATCCAGTGTTGTAAAATTAAGATGTCTTAAAACGGAATCATATATTTTATAATCAAGTGTTATCAAATCTAAATTGAATATTAGAATAAATTATATATGTTTAAATCTAGACCATAAAAAAAATTCAGGTCAATAAACCAAGCTTCAATAATAAATAGATTATAATAATTACAAAATTTACAAGTTTCTATGCTCAAGTCAAATAATGGATCCACACTAACTATTTTAAAAAGTTTTACTTTCAGATTAGAACCAAATTCCATCAATTCCAAATCTGGGATATATTTGGATTTGCAATTTCAAATCTTTCAAATATAATGATTGAACATTTATAACCAAACACAAACCCCTGCAAGATTTGAATTCAACTATTCGAAGCTTTGAACAGGCTTACTAAATATTTAAGAGTCATTTATAAGGAACAAAATAATTGATTATGTCCTGATTGTCATTTTTAACTCTGACATTGCAGGAAGCGGCAGCTTCTTTAGTCCAGAACCACTTGCGTCGCAGTAGTCAAGGGGGTGGAGTTGTTGGGGGCGGATCTTCTTCTCCTCCCTCACTACAATCCCCTAGCACTCCTCAGCACCCACGAACCCCGAGAGCCCATACCTTCGACCTTGACGACAGTCTCAACCCAGAAGAGGTGTATAGGTGAGTGTTGTTTTAGGTCTTTGCGAGCACTAAGGTTTCAACTTGGAGCGCAGTCCTTGATGAAAAATGAACTTGTTAAAAGCATTTCGCTCCAAATATGCCTCAGCTTTGGCTTTGATTCATAAGTAAAATTCCAGATTTGCTAGTTAGGAAGCTTTGCTATTAAAAAAATGTGAAGTTAATATACATATTTATATTAAGTTTTTGTCATTTTGTGATGTTATGTACATCACAAATTTAGTGTTCACATCAAAAAATATAAACAATTAAACCATAATATTGTGATAGTAACTTTATTTATCATTTTATGGGGGGAAATGCTAATTGTATTTGTACTATAGCATTTTTACTTACTTATATCATATTGTAACGTTGAAAGCCTTTAACCTTGAGCAGGGTTCCTACGGTCTGGAAAGTCAGGGGAAAAAATAATGGTCAGGGAAGCTTAAGAAAAGTCAGGGAAAGTCAGGGAAATGACAATTCATGTCACACTTCAGTTTCATTGGAAATTTTAAATCCACAGAAGGAAGGTGTTGCCAAAAGTGAAAGTAGTGTAGTGGCTTGAAGAAACCCTAACACTTTTGTTATGAAAGATAATATAAATAAGGCGGAAGTCATTTGGGCTTTGCAAGTTGTTGACAATAAAATGTATTTCAATTCGTGCAATAATTTAAGTACAATTTTTCAGTTTATGTTTCCCGAGTGTTCAGAATGGCTTGGCTCCATTCTTTCATAACAATTTACTGGACTACCTAAAATCATGTAACAACTTTGTAATTTGTTTTGATGAGGCATTGAATAAAGTTATTCAAAGAGGGCAAATGGACATTGTATTCAGATTCTGGGACAAGGAAAATCATAAAGTTGTCAGTCATTGCTTGGACAGTGTTTTTTTCGATAGAAGCACCGCTGAAGAATTACTTAAGCATTTCTCTGATGGTATTTCTCCTCTTCCAGTCTCTAAGTTTATACAAGTGTCAATGGATGGCCCAAATGTCAATCTAAAGTTTATAACGCTTCTTCAGGAACACATAAAATCTGTCACAGACAATGAAGTATGTATTTTGATAAATCTGGGGACATGTGAGCTTCATGTTGTTCATGGTTCCTTGAGAACAGGAGTGGAACCTGTCAATTGGGATATAAATTGCTTATTGTGTCACACGTACTACCTGTTCACTGACTCTACAGCTCGTCAAGCATTGTTTACCCAGTTGACAGGGTGTACAACTTTTCCTTTGAAGTTCTGTGGTGTGCAGTGATTAGAGAATGCAACGTTCTTTCAAAAGGCATTACAAATTTGGGACCACGTTGTTAAGTTTCTCAAAGAAGAAAAGCTTCCTAAAACAAAACCTTTAGGGATACTGAAAAGAGCAGCCTGTGATCCATTCCTGAAGTGTAAACTAGCTTTCTGCAAAACAATTGCAGATGGATTTCAGCTTTTCCTTTTTGATTGGGTTTGATATATTTTGTTATTTTTCTATCATTTTCCCTGAACTGATTGGCAAGACGTCTGCGTTCTTATTCTTCCATGAGAGGTGAGGCAAGGTCGGCTGTAGGGGAGGAGGAGACAGAAATAAATGTAATTAAATTAATATTTCCAAATGAATAGTACCATAAAATTATAGTGGAAATTTTGTGAGAAGTTGGTCAGGGAACTTGGGAAAATAGTCAGGGAAAAGTCGGGGAGAATATTTTTACAAATACTGTAGGAACCCTGTTGAGATTAAGATTAATATTTACGTTTTATGTGTGTGTCTGAACACAAAAAAGTGGATTTTACAATTCTGTATGTCTGTCTGTCCGTCTCTCTGTTTGTCTGTCTGTCTGTCTGTCTGTCTGTCTGTCTGTCTGTCTATCCTAGACACATATATGAAACTGTGTGATATATTTTGTTCAAACTTGATATTTAGATTTCATAGGGCAATACCTTGGGCTTTTTTTTTTAATTTCAGATTTTTTTAAAGTATCTGGAAATAGTTTTTCACGGTAGAATATAATTTATTTTTATTTAAAAAAATATAAATCACTTAAGGGTAGTTTCATATAACTTATTTTGGATTTTTTTTCCCTCTAGATGTAATACATTATATAAAAAATGTGTAAGATATGTTTTGTATCATTCATTTTAAATAAATTTAATACCTATATATTGCTCCAACATTAAATGATTTGTTTTAGTATTCAAACCTAAATTTTACTTTGAGAATATTTCATATTATTCAATTAGACTTTGCTTTGAATTGAAAAATTAGACTTCACACACTCCTACAAAACAAACACAAATTATTCTTATTCGCTAGAGAAGTAACACACTATGTGCCCCCCTCCCCTAAGGTCCTTGCGGCGCACAACGGCAGAGATACAGAACTATAGCTTTGACGCGGGGTCAGGCAAGATCTTGGAGCGAGACCGAGACACGACAAGCCAAGACTCGGGCATCAGTCAGATGTCTATTGGGGCCGGCCTGGAGGAGCAGCTCGAAGCCATGAGTATCAACGGAACTGGCCACGGTGCCTGGAACAACACGTCCCCCACCCACCGTCTCAACGCTATCAACAAGGAGACTGCCAGCAATGGCATCATCCCCAGAGGTACAAACCCCATAAGTTGTTGAATAAAATAAAATAAAATAAAAAATTCCATGGCTTTAGTTTGCAGTAGAACTATACTGACCAAGCAGCTTCTGCTGTTAGCAATAATAGTGCTGACATTTGCAAATAGAGGGTGTCATATGGTCAGCACAACGAACCCTATGGCCGTTGAGATCACTTTTTTATAGACCAGAGCCGCTACCTATTTATTCATGTAGCTCCTCGTTGGTTCTCACGAGGCTGAGTTTGACCTTGTTACAAACCCACTGCTTCACAGAAAAATTCTGGAAATGCCAGGGATTGAACCCGGGACCTTCGGATCTCAAGCCAGGGACTCTGACCGCTACACCATAGAGGCGGTCTTAAATAAGATAGTAATAATATAAAAAAATCCCACAAGCAATTAGTTTTAGTATTTTAAAGAAAATACTGGTCTTGTAAATCAGAGATAAATTTTTCACTTGTTGTTGTTGTTGTTGTTGTTGTTGTTGTTGTTGTTGTTGTTGTTGTTGTTGTTGTTGTTGTTGTTGTTGTTGTTGTATGCTATACTATAGTTTAACATGGGATCCGAGCCACGGTGGAGGCTTGGCATTCCACACATAATACACGTCTTGTCAGAGGTGAAGGGACGGTTTGGCAATAAACTAAACAATGGATTAATTGTTCAAAAATCAATTTGATAAAAAAAAATGCATTGCTTGAGCAGACGCGTATTTCATACCTTAACAATGAGTGTATTTCAAATATCTTCAATTATATACTGACAAATTATAAAATTTATTTTAATTCCAAAGCAAGCAGCCAAGGTCACACCTAAGGAAATGAAAGAGTAATATGCTTCTCAAGCAGCTGCATTGTTATCATTAATTTGTATTTAAATCAACAAAATTGACCAGAATTTGCATTTGAATCCACAAAATTGAGCATAATTTGCATCTAAAAATACTAAAATGAATTCTAAATATGGTTTGGTAATCATTTTAATGTGCAAGGTAAAAGTTTGTAAAAACATGTCTTGCGAAATCTTGGCGTCTCAAGGTATCGAACAAACAGCGCATTATACTTTTCTCCCCTTACAGAAACCCACCACCAAGAGGATTCGGAGGCACTCCGCAAAGTGATGGAAGTACTCTCGACAGGAGTGGAAGGGGAGGCCGAGGGCTCTGAGGCGGAGCGATTGGTAGCGCTCACACAGCTCATCAAGCTCATTAGAGAGGGCAGTACTTTAGCTATCATGGAGCAGTTTAAGTGAGTTGGCTAGCCACTTATGTGTTTTTATCCACATTCTAGCATGTACGAACTAAAATACGCAAATGGAGTAGGAATGTGGATGTTAGAGCTTTAAAGGAAAGGAAATGACCTGCTTCGGTGGCCGTGTGGTCTAACGCACTAATCTCATGTTGGACTAGACTGCCAAGGACAGGGAGATCAGGGTTCAATCCCGGTCAGATGCATTGAGGGTGGTTTTTCCTAAATATTTTTCCATTCATGTAAATATGAGTGCACTTCCTTTAAGTTAAGCCTTCCTAATCCTTAACCCATTAGTGTAATTAGTACATAGGTGTATAACTTAAACAAGGGGTAAGACGTGTTGCTTAAAAGAAAAAAAAAAAAAAAGTACCCACGTTTATGTGTGAGAAGGGGAACATATTAAGGTAAAAACCACCCCTTTTACACGGGACCAGGATTTGAACCTTGATTTCTCTGTCACCAGTAATTCAGTCCAAACAAGAGAATGAAGCTTTAGACCATGCTCTTTCTTAACCAACACTAATTTTTTGAAGATATTGTTTCAACATGCTTTTTGCTGACTATACTTACTTCCAAATACAAACACAATAACTAGACCTTGCGCCAAGTTTTTCCACTATTTAAAACTGATAAAAATCTCAATTTTATGTTGTAAACTGTTAATTTCTCTTAGGGACTCTAACCTCCCAGATATATATTATTATACAAAGAAAGCTCTACTAACAAATATAAACTTATGTATAAAAATGAGGTGGCCCAATGGCTAAATAATTTTATAGTAAAGTAAATTGAACTAAAGAAAAAGGAAAAATAAAGCTAAGAGTAAATTTGATGAAGAAAGCCCACCTAGGGAAAGAGAAAAAATGTGGTAAGAATCCAATGCACAAAGGTGACATCTTCTTCCTTTCTTCTCTCTTCTATAGTGGAAATAGTAACACACACATTTTAACACAAATAGAATAATATTTCGGCACTGTTGCCTTTATTAAACACAAAGAAGAGAGAGAGAGTACAAATAACACAAACAATGTATTACTCCATTATTAACCGAAATATTATTCTATTTGTGTTAAAATGTGTGTGTGACTATTTCTACTACAGAAGACAGAAGAAAGGAAGAAGATGTCACCTTTGTGCATTGGATTCTTCCCACATTTTTCCTCTTTCCCTAGGTGGGCTTTCTTCATCAAATTTACTCTTAGCAGTTTATTTTTCCTTTTTCTTTAGTTCAATTTACTTTACTATAAAAATATAAACTTATGGTTTTCAATAACTAAATCAATACATATTTTTAAAATTCAACTTATATAATGTTTTTTTTAACTTTTATTAAGTTGTACCATGTCGAAGACTACATCATGTGATGGTTAAAAAGTGACACTTAGTTTTTTTTAACATACATTATCAAGGTAATTGAGTACAGTATCATCATCAACTGTTTCCAGACCAGGCCGGGTCATGCCTGCATCTTCCACTAGCCTTCCACCTTTAATCCTCCTTTAATTTGTTTCCATTCTTCTCTTCTCACTTGCAGACTTTATCTTATCTGGGCCTCTCATCTCTTTCTTGCTTGTCATCCTCTCTTTTTCCACTCTCATTACATGCCCATACCATCTCAGTCTAGTTTCCTCTACTATCTCATGTACTCCCTGTACCCCCACCCTTTCCCAGATAACGTCATTCTTAATCTTGTTTCTCCTCGTGATGGCTAACGTGCTCCTCACAAACCTCATTCCCATGGCCTCCACTTTCCTAGTCTTTCTTACATTCAATGTCCATGTTTCTGGTACATGTGTGACAATAGGTACAAAGTACATCCTCTACAGCACCACCTTACACTTAAGGACACTTCTCTTCTCCATAAAAGTTCTCTTACATACCTATAGAACAACACTCCCGGCTGTCCTCTTCTCATTAGATCCTCTTTGCTTCCACTTTTCCCCACAAGGACACTTCCAAGATATTTTACGTTCTATACCTTTCTCAGCTCTCCTCCATCCAACTTTATATCTTTACTAGGCCTTATCCTTTTCCTTGTCTCTACCATCACTTCACACTTTGCCGTGCTAAATTTCGTTCCACACTCTTTCTCATCTCATTCCTGCAGCTGTTCTTGTACTTCTTTTCCTTCTTCCCACATACCATAGAGTCATCAGCAAACACACCAAACATTATGTTGATATAACTTTTTTAAAAAAAGATTTGTCGAGTGTGGGAAGATGGCCTCATCTTGGTGTTTCCCGCAGGACACTTCTTCGAGTACTCTTGGAGCAGTTGGCCAAGCCTGAACCCAAGATTCGTGTCCAGGTGCTTAATATCTTCACCGAGATGCTCAAGAAGCGCTCCATGGCCACATGTTTCCAGAACTTTGTCGAACTCCTAACTCTCAAAGTACTCATGGCACATAAGGACCCTTGCAAGGAGGTTGGTACTATTACACTTCTGTTAAACTTTGTTTTAAATGTCTTGCGCTCTCGAGTTGTTCAATTGGCTGATTGAATAAAGTATTTCTTTAGTAGAAAAATAGAGTTTAATTTTTTTCACGTTAATATTAACAGCTGTTGAATATTTGTCATGAGCAAAGCCGCATTAGATGGGAAACTTAATGAATAGATAAAGTTAACATTAAATTCAAGGACACCCTTGACAGATTCAAGAACTTATAAAGCCACTGTGTGAAGATATTAAATTCTATGTTTTTGCTATAGCACTATTTGATTTCTTTTGACTAAAAACTTTTTGTTATAGAAAAAATTGCAAAAAAACTGTTCTTAACTCATGTTTCCCCGACCCCCATCTCCACCCCTCTCAACGGCATTACATAGTTTATGGATGACCCCTTGTAAAAATTAAGCCCGATGGTGGATATATCTCTTTTTAAAATGTGGAGTGATTCATTTTGACAATGATTCCCAGAATTTTCATAATTTTTGTAAGAAAAATATGACCAAAAATATTTGAAGGGGAACTTGACATTTTTTCCCCGATTGAGGGACTCTTATCTAATTAATTGAACTCAGAATTTCTGAGAAGAAAATCGCTTGTACAGATTATTCAAATTTTCGAGTATTCACACACTTCTACTTATTTTTATAAGATTTATCAAGAAAAGTACAAAATTGACATGATGTCGAAAACATTGGCGATGGGAGTGCCTCTTTAGTCGGCTATTAGGTATTTGTTTGAAATATCCCCTACCAATGTCTAGACATGTTTTAATCTTAGTGACATGAAGGTATCTTAAATCAACATAATGTCACAACCCCCCTTACGTGTGGCTTAAACTGTCAGGATCTGAGGATGCGGGAAGTGACCGGGTTCTGATCATGTGGGTTTGTAATTGATGCCCGGCTTGGGTTTTTATTGTACTCCTAAGTTAAATCACAAAATGTGATGTTGATGAGAAATATTAAAAGAAAATGGAAAAACTTAATAGATTTACTTATAAGCTCATGACAGAATTAATTATGCAAGGAATTCTTAACCATTGGCTTGACTGACCTCTAGGTGATCCTACTCAGTTTATGAACCTCAGTACTTTGGGCTCAACGGTAGCTCTCCAATACACATACTGATGATTCGGTGTCCTAACCCGCGTAGCCCCAAAAACGGGCAGAGTGACCCCCTAGACTCAATGGTGATTAGTCAGCCCTGTTAGCTTGGATACACTACTATTTATCCTGGCTTCTAGCCTGATTTACCTTGAGGAATGCTGACAGTTTGTTTATGTTGTCAGCACATAGGGTCTATTTGTATACTAGCTAATCGCAACACTTTGCAATACTCGTTTTGTCATTCGTAATCCAGAACACAACAAATGTTAAACAAACACATGCCTCAATTTAGACCTTGCCAAACATTTATTCTATTTTTGAAGCAAATCTATACAAACGCCTGTTTTTGTGCACAGGTTCTACGCTTTGCGGAGGGCTGTGCAGCTACGATGGGAACAGTGCTGCCCCCAGATATTGTCATCAGAGTGTTGAACCCTCTCATCAAGACAGGAGATTTCCCCGTGAACCAGGGTGCCATCAAAATGCTGACCAAGCTAGCAGAGAACCGTCCACGGGACACCGTGGAACCGTACTTGGAGGAGGTCATGCCAGGTCTAATCAAGGTCAGTTTACAGGTTTCAACTGCGCTACCAAGCTCTAAACTTTAATCAAATGTATTTTTTCATGTTGTTGTTGTTGTCGTCGTCGTTGTTGTTGTTGTCATTGTCGTTGTAAATTTGTGGTAAATAAAGTGATTGAATTTTGTTAGATAAAAAGTTGGATTTTAATTTAGAAATTAAAAAATTCTATAAGTAAATATTTTTAGTTAAAAAGTTAACAAATCAACTCTCTTTTAAGTGGTATAGTACAAGAATAGAAAAACGATGGCTAAAATATGTACTTACCACACAAATCAAATACATGAGGTTAAAAATCTATAATGTAATTAGTTTAAACATTGTTTCTTTTCTTGTATTTTTAGATATTTTTTCTTGGTCAGTTATCTTTTCTTCTGTTTCTTAGATCACCAACTTAGAATAAATGTAATAAAAACTATATAACATAAATTTTTTCATAACAATATTTCAGTCTGTCATCTAAATTATTGTATTTGCCTGTTGGTGTACATGTGTAATAATATACTAAAAAACTTTTGTCGTGGCTGTTCTCTTGTGTTACTGACTACGTATCTGTGTGGTTGCCTGTCGAAGCAGGCCTATGACAATGAGGAAAGCTCTGTGCGCAAGTCGGCAGTCTTCTGCATGGTGGCGCTCCACGCTGCCGTCGGGGAAGAAGCAATGAAGCCCCACCTGGCTGCGCTCAACGGTAGCAAACTCAAGCTGCTTCACCTTTACATCAAGCGCGCTCAGACAGGCTCCAGTGTACCCACCTCGCCCAAGAACGCCCCACCGTAGGGTGTGCTTAGGTGTGTGTGTTTCAATCATTGGGTGTGTTAATGAACTGTGGTGTGTGTTGATCTTGTCCGAAAAGGTGCACGGGAAGTATATTTTAAGTTATTCTTTCCTTTTACATGTTCTTATCTGGCTGTACCATCATTCTTTTCCTTTTTCTCCATTTTGTTTTTTGGCTTCTTCATTTAGGAAGTTGTGTTGTGCATTTCACAGTCACTCGTGATGATTTTCGATAGATTGAAACCTAGGTCGGGGGATTGGGCATTAACGATCAATTTTCTTCAAGGTAACAACCCTTACCTTTTTGCACAATGGCAGCGATGTAAAGTGTGAAATGTGTTCTTCTTTTCATTGTAAAAGCCATATTGTGTTTGATCCTTTTATTTATTTCTATACACCTTTCCTGTACCTTCTAAATATAAGATATTTCTTGGATCCAAATCTTAAAGTGGTTCTTACATGAAAGTGGTGGTGCAAAAAATTAATAAAACAAAAGTGTTATTTAATTTTATGGATGATCCCTAAACAACAAAAAATACACTTTTATTTTTTTTAGTAAATTAATAAAATTGTGTCTATTTTTGTGATTTTTTTTTCTATCCTCCCAAATACACAAGTCTATATTATAATTCATTTTACCAATAGCTTTAAATTGCTATTTAAAGTCAAGGTCCCTGCAATTTATCCCCTATAAAATTGCGTAGATTTTTAACAAATTTTGAGTTTGTTTTTCTCAATTTTGTGAATTAAGCGCTCTCATTTTTGTTTTGTTTTATAAATAAATAAATAAAAATATATGTAATTTTTTTTCGATACAGATTCCCAATCTGGGACAGTAGCAGAGAGAAGAGAGAATCGACTACTCTCCGACTGAACTGACAATTTCAAGATGTGTGTGGATGTTGGGTTATTGCCGTCTCCCTTATTACCTCCCCCATCAACACTAAACTGTTTCAAAAATGTGTTGCTCTCGCTTACATACAAGATATTTACTTATTCTTATTTGCTTGTTTTGTTTGTTTGTTTGTTTGTTTAGTAAATCAATAGACTAATGTCTGTTATATCAACTTAACATACGTTTTAAAATTTTAAGAATCTTTATATTTGGGTAGTGAAATATTCCCTTTTCTAGTTTAGTTTTGTTAACTATGGACATAATTTTCTCCTCATAACTCTGAGCATATTTAATTTTTAATTATTTTTGTCTGACAACAAATCTTTTTAAAGATGTAATATGAGTTGACCCACATTGAACATTTGTTATTGATTTGAGTCGATGTTGTTTGTGACAGATTCTGGACTTTTGTGTCATAAACCTGTTGATATTTAATGTTGATTTTGTATAAATAAATGTGACATAAATTAAGTTTTAATAGTGCATGAGCCTTTGTTAATGTACAAATACTATTTGTTTTAAAATGAAATAACACTATGATCATAAATCTTTTTATCTCAGGTTTTAAAACCACTTGGATTGAATTACTTTCTTCTCTTCTTTTTTTTTTTTTTTTCTTCTCTCTGGG
>CABFWB010000200.1:219589-248021 GCA_902151455.1 Timema bartmani
CATAGAATAGTGTAGGGAACAAGTATGGAGGCCAAACTCTATATGGCTCTTGGAATGTAAAGAGGAAGACAACCACTTTTGGTTTGCATCTTTTATTTTAATTATAGTTCTCAAATCATGTGCAAACCTTTGAAAACTTTGGAAAAAATTCGGGCTTCAACGATTACAAAGCTTAACCAATAAGCAAAAATATTTACAGCTAAAATACCAAATTTTATGTTCAGTTATTGCCATCTCGTCATGATCATCATCAACTGTTTCCAGCCTGTGGTTGGGTCAATTTAGTAAAATGCCTCCATCTTCCTCTAACCTTCCACCACTCTTCCTCCTTTCATTTCTTCCATTCTTCTACTCGAACTTCTACTTGAACACTTTTTTCTGTCTGCTCCTCCCATCTCTTTCTTGGCCTCCCTTGCGGTCTTTTTCCTACATACTTCATTTCCGTCATTTTATTTGGCATTTTCTCTTTTTCCATCATTACATGCCCATACCATCTCAGTCTGACTTCCTCTACATCTGAGATGTTGTCTACACTACAAATTAATATTCTTATGAAAAAATCTGAAATAATTGAATTTTATGTTATGATGATTGATAACTTGATTTGTCAACCTAGACTCAAATCCATTAAAAAAAAGTTCTTTAATTTTTCAATTGAGAGTTTTTAAAGCTCTCATACTGCTTATTGGAGGCTAATAACCAATATAATTATAAGAAGCACTCAACAACCAAGCCTCATACCATTAATTTAACACTAAACTGAATAGGAGGTCAGAGTTTATGTTCTTGTAGACCAGTTGCCTAATTTCTGACAGAGTCTGGCGGCCGGCTGAGAGGTCAGAGAGCCTCGCTGGTGGCCGAGTCGACCACAGTACAAATGTTATAATGAATGGATTATAATAACTTTTTTTTACATTTTGTTACTATTTCTATTTACTATTATTTCATTATTAGGGATTCTAAAGTTAAATGAGTATAGTGTGTAAAGTTATATAAATATTCACACTATTATTTCAAGCCTAAAACAATTAACATATAATAGTCAAACCTTGATCATGCTTCGAGGAAATTTCACATATTCGATTTGAACTCGCTTTGACTTAAAAGGGGAGCTTTGAACACTCCTAGAAGAGCTATAATCAAAATTTACCTAAAATATGCCCCTCTGATGGTCAAAATCGTTAGGTACTGTGTTTAAAAAATGAACAATATTTGTTAGAAATTTCCAAATATCTTGAGGGTCAAAAGATTTAGACTTAATGTTGTGTGAAAGTGGTTCAATTTCTTGTGCAGTGCCGCACTAAAGTAACATCGCCCCTGTCAAGCACCTGTATAAGCGATCAAAGTAAAAAATAAATAGGTTTCTTTTGGACATGGACATTTATTTGAAATAGACGTTGATAGTGGCTATGGATGATATTGTCTGCTTCCTGTAATATCTAAATGTTTGTCAACATATTAATATTTCATGTATCCTCAACGTTTCAAAGACAAAGTTTTTATTATATGAATGAAAAGTAATAAAAACACAAGATACTTGTCTTGAAAAATTGTATTTTGTTTAAATTGCGTGTGTTTATTCATAGCAATGTTATATATACATGAAATAATTAAAAAGAGAAGCAGGAAATACTAGGTTTCACAAGATTCTAGTACTTTTTATCATGTAAAGCAGGAAATACTAGGTTTCACAAGATTCTAGTACTTTTTATCATGTGAAGCAGGAAATACTAGGTTTCACAAGATTCTAGCGCTTTTTATCATGTGAAGTAGGGGTGTACTGATGCGGATACCGATGAATCGTTATCGGGCGATTATTAGTGCATCGGCAATTAATCAAAATTTTCTAAGGAATTTAATGATTAACATTGCAAAGATTACTTAACCAGACAAAGAAATATAAGTTCGCACAATTGATAAAACTAACAATCTAGTTTCAACTTTCGCAGGTTAGGAATAAAATATCTTTTTTTATTCATACAATATTTTTGTATTAATTCCATTGACTGTTATCATATTAAGGATATTTCCCAATAGTTATTAATAAATAATCGGTTTTACTGAATCTATACACCTCTGATGTGAAGTTAACTTTGGATGTCGTAATAGAGGAAAATGCACCTAAACGCCCTGGTCGCTCAATTATTTAAAACTTTTATTATTTATAAAATAGGACAACTTTAATATTTTAAAAAAAAACTGCAAAAATTTGTGTTAAAGGCATACAATATACCTGGCAATTTTTCTTTTAATTTTCTTTTATAAATACAATTACAGTCAAGACTTCTTTTAACTAACCAAAACTAAAATTATCTTTGAAATTATAATCATGCTCTACTTTTACCTAAGTTTTGTATCCAATTTTCCAGGAATTGAATTTAATAAATGTAAGGATGTAGTGGTTTTGATAAACTGTAAATGTTTTTGCAGATTTTATAGTAAAACATTTTTTTGATCAAAGGAAATCAAATATTGGTTCAATACAAACATAAAAGTTTAATTTTCTTCACACAGTGACAGTTTTTACTAAAAATTTTATAGAAATAAAATAATTTATTAAGTTAACTTATCATCCATATTCATTTATATGAATCTTCAAAAACATCACTGTAATTATTTGGGCCCAATTTTCTCCATTCAAAAGTTTTAAGATTTAAAAAAAAAATGTGATACGTTCAATGAGCCAAGCTTTTTACTAACTATATTATTTTTATAAATAAGATAATAGACTAATTAGTAAAAGGAGATAAGGATAGATTCTCTCACTTATATAAGGTTTGCCAGCAGAAAGCGTGCAGAGCAAACTTTTAGGCATGTAATGCCTGCTTCGTTAGGTTGCAGCGTTTTATGTTGATGGTTATTTGTGTTACCATTCATCCACTCTAGTAATTATTTCTTTCAGAGGTTTTTTTTTTCTTCTTAACTGATCTAGTAAATTTTTTTAGCAAATTTGTATTTGAAAGATTTACCGTGAAATATGTATGTACAAAGTGGACTTGACTGATTTGACTTTAAAGCTTGTTTGAATTTGGTCATAAACTACTGAAGAATTTCATCGACTGCTGAACAAATGATACTTTTTTATCTCTTGTGCAATTTGTCCTCTGTACACCACTGTACCCTCTCTGCCCCATCATCAAAGTGTAACCAGGTTAGTGAACATTTACACAAGCTTAACTTATTTCCATTGATTTTTTTTTTTCATTGCTAGCAAATGTTTGTATTTTTACCAAACTTTTTTTGGTTTTGAGTGTATGGAGTGTAAGACGATAATTGTTATGAAGATATTGTAGTGTGAATATGAACTTTATCGATAAGAATGTGTTTTGTTTTTTTTTAAGTTATTGTGAATGAATTTGTTCGATGAGTCACTATTTGTAAATGATCAATAAAACATTCTAATATTAACTCTTTTTTATAATGAAGTTTGAAACCGACAGAAGAAATTATAGTCAAGTGATTTTTTTATGTTAGAAGTGAACTGCATTGCTGAAGTCTTTCTTATTTTATTTTTTTGTAATGTTTCTGTTTTTAAAAACTTATCATTTAATATTGTTTTAAATAGTGTATGTATTATAGAATTTTTGCTAGTCTATGGTGATGTACAGTAGTAAATAATAGGTCATTAGAAATTTTTGTTACTAATATTAAAACTAATATGTTATTTATAAAAGTATGTCTAATGATACTAGACTAAAACTTATTTTTAACTACTGTAATCATTATGATGAATTCTTTCATCTAATTGATTTGTTTTGTTTGACTGGTTTTATTTGTTGATCAGACGAGATAGAAACCAAAGTACCAGATTTCTTAAGCTCTCGTTTTGACCACTAGGGGTGTGCGACACTTGAAAAACTTTGACTTATCTTTGAATATTTGTTTGCTTCTACTTGGATTTGAAAGTAAAATTCTGAATTCAACAACTACAAAGTTTCGCCACAAAAATACTTAAAGTAAAGACACTCATTTTTTTTTACTACCGTTATTCCCATTATATACTTATGTTTTCATTTAAAAAAATCCAAAATAATTATTTTTAAAATATAGGTAGGCCTAATATTTTTATCAAACATTAAACATCTTTTTAAGAATTAGAAACTTCATTTCGGCTTCAGGAATTTCATATTATTCAAATTGGCTTCGCTTCGAATTTAAAAAATGGACATAGCACACCCCTTTTAACCACGATATGCTTTTTTATTATAAGCATTGTTGTCATGTGAGACAACAATAAATAGCTCTTGTTAAAATGTTTGTTGACTCTTTATGTTCTCGAAATACAAATAATTATACAAATGAAATTTTAAGACTAATGAATAATGATATGAAAAACTAAATATAGGAAGTTGTTTCAGAATATCCTTTCATTTAGTGAACGCTGAGTGGGTATTCTGAACTAGTATGCCATTTATTTCTTAATCGGTTAACCCAAATAACTGGATTAAGTTTTAGACAACTTATTATTAACCTTTCAAAAACAAAAGTTATTGAACACAACTACTGTAACTATGTAACCAAATAATTAACTATAATAAAGCTTTGGCTCATTAAATATGTACTGTATGGGCTTTGTCATCAGCAACTAAATAATAAATATTTAAAAAATGTTTATGAAAAGCCTAAAACTTTGTTTTGATTGATTGAACCTTCCTTCCCCTTATTTTTTTTAACGCAATGTGCATTTCCAACCATAAACTTGTAATAGGTAATTCCTAATTTATTAATAAAATAAATGTGCTGTTGAATTTTCCATAGTAAGTACCTTATTTGTAGCTTTCACTTTTAATACTATCAATACCTGTTCCTTCCGTGTCTTTATTGGTCATCTTAAAAAAGCTTCCCAATGAAATAGTGATACTCACTAGAGATGGGAAAAGTTATGTAACACAGTTGGAGGGATGGGGTCAGGCCAGTGGTGTGGTCGTAAATTTAGCAGTATCAGAATGCAAGACTGTAGCCTCCCCCCCTAAAGTTGAATAGGGAGGAGTTTGGGGGGGCACAGGCCCCCAACTGCCGGAGGTGAAAAGATTTCACAAACATAAATGTCTATTAGAAGCTAATTGGAGCATTTTTTTAATGGTTACTAAGGCAGAATCTTACATAGTGCACTTCCCCTAAAATTCCAAGAATTTGAATAGAGCAGAGTAAATTTTATCAGAATTTATTGATTCATAGTATGAAAAAAGTTTTAACATAATTATATAAAATCAATTAGAAAACTTAGAATTGCACAGTAAAAAACTTAACTAAAAAAAGTATTATTTTTAACACAAGAACATTTTAATACTCTGCTCAAAATCATGAAATTTAATATTTTTCTACAAAAAGCAGTGTCGGAACGGCGTTCCCGCTCCACTACACCCCTGGGTCAGGCTAACCGTCTACTTGGTATTATAGGGGAGAGAGGGGTAAGTAATTAAAAAAGTTAAATGGTTTATGAATGACCTCTTTGCAGGAACAAGTACTAAAGACTAAAGTAACACGCAGCAGTGGTCGCATAGTCTAAATTAACTAAAGTGTCAAGCTTGAAGTAGACTGAAATGGCAGAAAGCTATGGTTTCAATCTGGAAACCTAAGAAGAGGGTTCCTCACCCCATTTCCGAGCTTGTGCGCATGCATTCACCTAACGCTACCGTTACCATTCATTTCTCTTAGATTGTCATTAATAGTTTCGTCGCCCGCTTCGGTGACCACATGGTTTAATCTGCTACTTTTGTGATAGATTTAACTGCCAATAACGTGGGAGATCGTGGTTTGATTCCGGTCAGGTGTACTGATGTATTTTTCCTAAATCATTTCCTACTCTCCCTCCACACAAATGTGGGTACACTCTCAAAGAAACCTTCTCTATTCACAATTTATTAGTATAATTAGTAGCCTATAACCTGAACAGGTAGTAAAAAATCCTATGGGTGGCAGGGGATAGTAATTTGGATTTTAAAAGGAAGCTGAAAATTAATGGTAATTTGTATCTTCATAAAGACACACTTAACATCAATAACAGTTTGCAGAAACCACTTTCTCTGTGATCTCAACATTTTTGTTTTAATTTATCCCAAATAACAATCCAAAAATAAATTTAAGTTGACTATTCCCACCTCGGTGGCGTAGTTGGCTAACGCGCTAGTCGTGTAGAGTCCGACTGCCGAGGACGGGGAGATCGAGGTTCGAATCTCGGTTGGGTGAACTGGGGGTGGTTTTTCCTAAATGGTTTTCCACGCAAATGCAGGTTTACTTCCTCCATTCAACCTTCCCAATTCCTAATCCATTAGCGTAATTAGTACTTAAGCGTATAACCCGAACGGGTAGTAAGACGCGGTGCTAAATATTAATAATAATGATAATAATAATACTCGCCCATAGGGTTAAATTGTCTTAAATGAGTCTCTCTCATGTTAAGACTGAATTGACAAAGAGAACAGAGTTCGAATCTTAGTTAGGTGCACCGAGAGTGATTTTTCCTAAATTTTTCCCCCCTGTTCCCTTCCACACGAATGTGTGTTCATTTTCAATCAAGTTTTACCTTCTTTCTTTTATCACCGCGTCTTACTACTTGTTCGGGTTATACACATGCAAGTCTCTAATGAGGAAGGAAACGTTTTAGAGGTAATATACCTTCATTTGCTTGGAAGGAGAGTGAGAAACCGTTTAGGTAAAACCACCCTCACTAGACTCGACTGGGATTCGAATTCCGATCTCCCCGTCGTCAGATGGCCGGTCTAACTTGAGAGTGATGCCTTAGATACTTTGGACACTGAAGCTGGATTTTATCTATTCCGTTGGTGTAATTGATTGATGTTTAAAAATATGACCTAAACAGCTACAGAAACACCGTTTAAAAGATCAATGCTAATTGACGGTAAAGTGCAGCTTCCAAAAAAGTGACAATACATATTTTGTGAATGATACAATAAACTACTGTAAAACAAATGTTTTGATAAGTCATATGATCTGAAGGGTTTATTTCAAAAACAACACATGTCAAAATTTCACATTTTTCATGAGAGATAAAAAACCTTTTGGCATCTCCTGTAGTTAGGCTAGACTTTTTTTTTAAGAAAGTAATATTGTTTCATATTTTGTGCTTCTTTATCACTTATGGTTTCAGGTCTACATTACAAATTAATTAATCTAATATAGTAAAAAATGGATGTAGTTGTTGATAAGGGCTGTTTTTGTAAGAATATTTATAGTAAAAACACTTAATAAATATTCATCAGGTATTTTTTAAGATTCAAGGGTAGTAATAATAATAAAATCAATATTTTTAACTGGATGGACATCTGTGGCTGAAATTTTTCGAGCTGTCGTCTGCATATCAATGTGTAGGAGAGGAAGAAACGTTCGGGTATCTCTTTCTCTCTTACACCCATACAAGGCAATGTGGCATTTTGACATCGTTCATTAATTTGATTGAATATATGAGATACATCAATGTCTGATTAGTTAAATGAAATAAATATGTTAGTAAAAGCTTTGAAGAGCATATCAAAGTTCGAAACTGATTAGTTTTTTCTTTTAATAAGTTGATGTAGCCTAATATATATGATGATTTTTGAAGGACGATCACTTCTAAGGCTTTATTTCGTACCAGAATCCTACCCTATAGTTGTGTTTAGTTAGTATAAAAGACCTTCCAGAAGGAAATTTTTATTTCCGTTCCAAATGGACGTTTATCCTACCAAAATACTAATATATGATAGTATTCTGGTAAGAAATAAAGCCTTACAAATCGGGATTACTACTAAATTCAGGATTTAGTAGATATCGTGCCTCCTATAAGCCTATAACCTAAATTATCACTTGAACGTAAGACTTCTACACAAAGTATGTCATTCAAACAAATGTAATACAGTTTTTAGCCAACTTGTTTCATTATAGTTATCGAACTTTCAACATAATATGGTTTCTGAAAGCAATATACAAGATATGAGTTGACTTTTTTTTTTATATATAATAATACTTTCTACAAGCCTATAACCTAAGTGATAGTTTGAATGCATGGCAACTACACAAAGTTTGTCATTAAAACAAATGTACGTAATCAAGTTCTAAGATAACTTATTCATTATATTTATCGAACTTTCAATATAATATGGTTTCTGAAACCAATATATAAGCTAATAACCAACTTTAAATATGAGTGTAGTCTTGGCAGACTGTAAACAACATTGATGATAACTACATATTTAAATATGTTAAAGATTTTATTTGTATTTGTACAATATTACCTGTAAAACTGAATTGTATATTCTTTTTTGTAAATGTTTCTTGAGGAAAGTGATGTATAATACTTCACTATTTTCAAACCATAACACTTTTATTCATCAGAGACATGTTTTCGCATAATAACATTGATAGAAACCGTTATATCTGTCCCCCCACAGTGCATCAGACGATAAACTTGAGCGTCACGCTTTGGTCCTTGGCAATGTGTATGTGTATGTCCATCCAGTTATATTATAGAGATCTATGATAGTATCTTATATAGCTCCGCAGGATTACATTATTGTTTGTAGAATGAATAATGTGGTCTGTAAAAGAACAAGCACTTAATATTCAAGTGATTATAAGTCCACAATTATATTTTAATCAAAATCATTCCCACCATAATATAACAATTCATTCACACCTCACCGGGATTCAAGCTTTAAGTCTTCCTATATCTTATCAGAAATAATTAATCACATTGTTACGACGTAAAAAATATTCATGATTCAAAGCTCTGAACTTCTCTACTAGATGGCAGTGTTTGTTATGTTCACATCTAGTTTTGCTGCATGAAATGTTCGGTAGGTCGCACTACATGTATATTACCATAATGCATTATTTTGAAAACCGAATACTTCTCGCTGTCAAGATTTAGATTCTCATATTAGTGTGCTATTGTGCTTTTGCTGGATTTGGATGTGTTAGTGTGCTGTGTAGGTCCCAGTAGATTTGAGGGAGAAGCATTCGAGCGGTAAGTTAAAATTGTAATTGATTTTAAAACTGACTCATTCTTTCAAGGTTAGAATTGGATTTACAAATATTTGTCTAACTGCATTCACCTGAACGGTGTTGCTCGTCTAGTCAAAATAGTTGTCACAAGTTTCTCACCTAATTAATTGTTTACTGAATTTTTGCATTTTTGTTCGTTTAGTTACTCTTTTGAAGTAAATAAACTTATCTAAGTAAAGTAGGTTAGATATCTGGGACAAAGAAGTTCGCGATATAAATACTTTCTTGCAGTCTACTTTATAATTATTTTTTTTTCCACCTGCGCCGTTTAACTGTACTTTTGTCTGTGAGGAAATGTAATGTTATAGGTGTGCCCCGTCTTATATCCTGTCATTTTGACGTTCTTCAGAGCAGTTGAAACTAATTATAATAGAATACTTACTCTTTATGCATTACTTGGGCAAAGTGATCCTTTTTAAACACTTTAATGTTCTAATATAAATTAATATAATGCTGGATAAATAAAGTGTAGATATTCAAAACATTAAGTGGGCGTCTTATGTCATCAAATATATATAAATAGTGTTTAGTTTCTCAAACTGCAGAAACAACTTTGTTCTTAACCATGATGTAAACTTTACTTATATTTAACAAACACAAACACTTAATTTTCATTTTTTAAGTAACGACTACTCTAGTAATATTTAAATTATGCCAATTTCTCTACACTTTGTGTAAACCATGTGAATTGTGTAAACGACTTTAATGTTTGATGGAACCTTTTATTATTCATTGTCTTAACAATGTCTCGTGTCCATTCCATACTATCATAACACTGCACCTAGAAAAGTAGGTTGCAAAGAAAAAAAAGTTTAAATAGCTTCCCAAATCTGATAATAACAATTATGTTTTAATGCACTCTCACATGCAATTAAAATTTAATGACTTGCTGAAATAATACTAATAGCTAATCAATACTATCACACAAATTATCAATTTTACCCCAGATTAGAGTAGTCTAATAGGGTTATAGGAAGAGTCTGTAAATTATATAGTTATTTTGTAAACATAATTTACCAATATATTTTTATGGACAAATTGATTATCTTTGATGTCTATCAAACTTAGTATCTACGCATCATCAAAAATAACGGTTGTAAAATTATTGTATGTTTATTTCCCAATTAGAAATTGTATTGAGTTAATATAGGTTATTTTCAGGAAGCTTTCATATTTCTCCATTCTTAAGAGTGTTGTAATTTCTTTTGTTTTAATCTGGATGTGGTTTTGCCAACTAGGACATATCTTCTCGTTTTTTTTGTTTTGTTTTTTAGCACTTAAGTTTATCGTTTGCCGGTGTTATTTGATGTTTGTTCATTTACAAAAGTACACGTTTTATAGCTATACATTTTTAACAAGAATTAATGACCTTGCATACTTTCACGCTTGGTTACAATTTTTCGCAGTTGTATTACTTCTGATAACCATATTTCTATTGGCTTTAAGTTAGAAAACATTTATGATTCACAATCATGCGCGTGTAAACTTTTTTTTATTTCCTTTAACAAAGGCTATCTAAAGAGTAGGAGTGGCGAAGGTAGTTAAGATAAAGTGCAGCCGCATTAGCCTTAAGGGAGTATGGGAGAACAATAGTAAAATCACACTTGATCCATACTCGAAATCTCTACTTCTCGTTCACCAGCAATCCATTATATTGTAAACGTGACGCCTTTGACTGCGTGATCACGCGTGTGGGTGACAAACGTTGATGTTGCCCGTCAAATAACTGAACGGGAAGGAGCAGGTTTGATCCCCGGATTGCGCTTTTACTATTTATAATTTTAACATTATTCACATGTACAAACCATAATTTACTAACTTAAAAAAAGGAGAGTGCATTATATTTTCAATTGCTGCATTTTATCTTCGGCTGGAATCGAACCCGATACTCTTGGCATATCTCGGGTTCTGCATATTTACACTTAGGGTAGGGATGAGTAGGTAGTTTAAAGCAAATGTACCAGCATTTGTGTATGGAGTGTGGTAAAAACCAAGGATAAACCCGTAGACTCGTCAGGGATTTGAACCCCAGCCAATTCGCCACTGGCAGGCCAGGAATAGTTGACGCCCTTGCCCTCGTGCCCACCTGTAATCCAATCGAATTATTCGTGTTAGATTTGGGTGCGGGAAACTAGGGATCATTTGACGGTTCCTAAAGTATCTAACATAAATTAATCATGACCATCTCTTTGCAGCTCTTATTTACCCCATTCAATAAAAATGGCTTAGGTAAGAGATAGGTGAAGCAAGGAGATTGGTGTGGTTAATTTCTACTTCTATAAATCTCCATAAGGGCCGGTCTTATGACTACTAGATAAATATTGATATCGGCCAGGTTATCAGCCACTTTAATATTTTATGCGTATTATGAACTAAATTTATCTGAAGGATAAATATATTTGTATGCAGAAAACGCAAGGCTGGTACTGTTTTTACTGGTGCGCGCATGCGTATAAGCCCTGCTGCTACCACTACTACCTGGAAAGTGACTACAACATTCAACATATGTTAAATAATGGCGGATAAACGAGTGCGAGTAAACAAATGGAGTCACGTGGGTGCAGAAGCTAAGATGTCTTGCAAGCACTAATTACGGTGTCTGCCAAAATGTGGTCAATAGTTAGGTACAACGTTTACAAAATTTCATTTATTGAACTCACATTTAGATAATTTGTTCTTATATAAATATAACTACAAATAGCTTGTCAGTTTATATAAAAATGTGAATTAAATGTTCTAACTTTAGTAAGCACAGGCCCAGGCTTTAACTATATATAAACACGTGGACCAAGATTTTAACCTAAAACAGATTCTGATAGGCGAAACCTCATGAAAAACAACGCGTCGCTATGGCAACAACCATTTTATCTTTCTGATAAGTTATCAGATACTTAAACCTCCTGATAAAAATGTGACGGATAAATACATTTTATCTGTCAGATAAATGCTATCTGGCAGTCATAAGATGCACTTTTAACTTATTGGCCAGATATAAATATTTATCTGCCAGATTATTTTTCCAGGAGTCATAAGACCGGCCCTAAATGTATTCGTTCACCAAGCCGTGTGTCCTTAAAGCTGTTAATTTCGACAGTGCCAATTTTTTGCAAGCTATAAGATGGAAATAGTATAAATGTTAATGTTTGCTCATATTTTATTAATTTCTAATTGTCTTAAAGATAATTAATTTCGTAAACTATTTAAAAAAAACATAACTCAATGCATTTTACCTTTTAAATGCCATCCGTAGAACATAGTTTTTGTTTTAAGGGCCTTATTTGTAGTTTAGTCCCGGGAGTCGACTAATCGCCCGGTGGCCGCGTGGTCTAACGCGCTACTCTCACAGTAAACTAGACTGCCGATGACAGGTTCGAATCTCGGTCAGGTATATTCAGGGTGGTTTTTCCAAACTGGTTTCCCATTCTCCTTCCACGCAAATTCGGGTACACTTCCTTAAATATAACCTTCCTAATCCCAAAAACCATTAATTTAATTAGTACCTAAGCGTATAACTCAAACGGGTAGTAGGACGCGGTGCTAAAAAAATCCCCCGGTGTATGAGTGACGAGTAGTTAGATGGGGATTGGCTGGCCTCTGAATCTACTCCACAGGATGTAGCACAACATGTGGGGGGCACTTTGGTGGTGGACAAGAGATTTAAAAAAATCATACACAGATGTGCCCCATTTGACTTTGTTGTAGTTGGTCTCGTTTGTACTCCAGTAATGTGGAGCAGCTTGAACATTATAGGACTTACCCGCCTCGGTGGCGTAGTTGGCTAACGCGCTAGTCGTGTTGAGCTTGACTGCCGAGGACGAGGAGATCGAGGTTCGAATCTCGGTCGGGTGAACTGGGGGTGGTTTTTCCTAAATGGTTTTCCACTCTCCCTCCACGCAAATGCGAGTTCACTTCCTCTAAATTCAACCCTCCCAATTCCTAATTTATTAGCGTAATTAGTACTTAAGCGTATAACCCGAACGGTTAGTAAGACGCGGTGCTAAATATTATAGGACTTGCTCAAAATGTCCACCTTTTGCCTGAACGCAAGCCTGCTGTCGTCTTGTAGTAGAATGCCGCAATATTAAAAAAAAAAAAGTGTTTGTAATAAACAAGTGACCAATAGAACATAACTAGTCCACAGGTCAAGTTCTTTGAAGTAACTCAACCATTGAACTTTTGAGAATCTATTTCGCTAGGTGGTAAGGAAAAGACACCTTCACTAGACCCGGCCGGGATTCGAACCTTGATTTCCCAGTCATTGGCAGTCCAATCTATTGAGTGTGACTCCTTAAATCTTGGAGATGGAAAACTTCGGCCCGCGGGATAAATAATTTAGATGTGTTGCGCTATGTTGCCGTCCTGACCCTCAACATTTCCAAACTTTGTAGATCATGTCCAAAACAAATGGCACTGACTGCATCCTCACATTCACGGGAACAAGTGTTTGAAAGACATGAGACTTGGGAAAAGTGATCTCAGATTAGAAACCGACTTATGAGCTTCTATCTTCTCTTGAGAATCCCCTCCTAACGCCCCGACATACAAATCTTAACGAACTTAAAAACACGAAACCACCAAGGTATATATAATTGGCATACATTTTCAATATTGTTTTAACTTATTCATGTAATCTATTATGTGTTTGTACATATTTTTTAATTTTTAAGGAAACTTTATGAACGAAAACCCGCCAACTCCCGACCTCCCACCCTCTACCCCATTTGACCCCCTTATAAATAAGAACATTCTAGCACAGAAGTGGATCTATATTTGGTTAAATCTCCAACCTAATATGAGATACTTGGAGGGTAACATTATTGTTCTGTAGTGTAAACGTGTGGTATTTATCTGTCTAGAGCTCATTTCAGACCTTCAATCCGATCTAGATGGAAATACTTTTTTGACAAGTGACCAAATTCACCAAAACAATTTTTTAATATATTGGTCAAATCAGGTGATCTACACCTGGTCACGTTTGATATTATCCATAACCTATAAAATAACTGATAATTTAGTAACAAGCTATCTTTGCTGGCCGCAAAACATATGTTATCTACTAAAAGTTTGTTCCTGCCATAACCCTACTATAATTTGAACTCTGCCCCCAACGCTGTTACTGCCCACAGATTTGAACCGCGGCGAGATAAATCTCTCTCAATAACACTAATGGAGAGTTACAATTTGTTTGAATTAGACTGGCCAGCTGACGGCTGGGAGATCGGGGTTTTAATCCCCGAGGGTGGTTTTTTTTTACTAAATGGTTTCCCACTCTCGTTCCACGCGAATGCGGGTAGATTCTCTATAATAAATGCTCTCTTCATCACTACCCCATTAGAGTAATTGTAATGTATGCGTATAACTTGAAGGTAGGAAGACGCGGTGATAAAACATAAATTGACGTAAGTTATGTGTTTTTGCACTTTTATAACAACTTTTTTTGTCAGAATAAATAAATAATTCTCCGGTAGAAACACTTGGTCTGTTTTTGAATATCTGTCAAGGGGTGTCCTGGAATTTAATGATAATTTATTATCTTCATTTAAAAAGTTTCTCGTAACAGATACTCAACAACTGTTTACATCACTATGTGAAGAAATATAAACTAAATAGTTCTTCTAAAGAAATATAGTATTTCTTTTGACAAAATATATTGTTGCCATAAAAACTGTCCATTTCTCGCGTTTCCTATATTCCCACCACAATGGTTGATGAGAAGGGTTTCTAATAGAAAGTGCACCCGTATTAGCGCGGAGAAAGACTGGGAAAAATAAAGTGATAAGTTTCGTGTTTTACTCGGCTGGTATTCGAACCTTGACCTTGAAAGTCCACCGGCGATTGTCTTATTACGAGCTTGAAGCCTTAAACCGCGTGTCCAATCGTTGCTGCTATTAACTGGTTGTATACCCACCTTGGTAACCACATGGTCTAACGCGCTAATCTTGTGTTGGACTAAACTGACAAAGATGGGGAGATCGGGGTTCGGTCCCGGTCGATTGCAATGTGGGTGGTTTTCCACTTTTCCTACACGCAAATGCGTGTGCATTTCCACTGAATTAACCCTCCCTCATCCTCAACCAATTAGTGTAATTAGTATATAGGTGTATAATTTTAAGTGTGGTGCTAAAAAAATAAGTTGTATACATATTTGTAAAGTTCTACTGAATCAGCTTTATGGAACAAGATGGGCATGTTATTGTTCTGTATGGAGATAGCGGCATCTCTTCCCTTCCTCCCTACTCGACAGCTGTTGTAAACTGATAGCGCTCAGAGGGAGTGAAATAACTGTGGGTACCTCCCCCTTCGGCTCTAACTGATAACACATCGTGCATCAATGTATAGTCCAGTACCACCAGTGTCGGTCATTCCTGACTTGGATATCCGCTTCGTTGGCTCTACTATCGCAGTAGACTAGACTGCCGATGACGGGAAGGTCCAGGTTCGAAAATAGGTATTGTGTACTCAGGACGGTTTTCCACTCTTACTCTACGCAAATGCGAGTACACTTACTTTAAATATAACCTTCTTAATCCCTAATACAGCTTAATTTGTCTTTAAGCGTATAGCCCGAAATAAGCCCGGTGCTAAGTATTATTATTAAATTCAGTACCCCACTTATTTATTTTTCGACCTCCCGAGGATTTAAGCGAGCCCTTATTTCCCCGAGAGTTTGTGATCCACTGAAATGTACAGTTATTATTTTCAGCCCGTTCGTGTGATACGCTTCGTTGGATAATACAACTGGAGGTATTGTTTGAACAGAATATGTGTAACGCCTCCTATTTTTCTAACTCAAGAAGTTAGAGAAAGTGCTCGATAGTCTTTAACTAGGGCCGTTTGACCTCTGACCTCTGCTCGACTTTCAGGTCGGCTATCTTTCCAACTGTTAGGGGGGGCGGGGGCTAGCAGGGAACAGCACCGCCCCGTGATGGGTGTACAAGATATGATCAGTTGAGTGGATCATTCGTACAGAACCTAAGCTATAAAGCGATTATTTGGCGTTTCTTTGGAGCCTATTCCTCTACCCTCTGAAATAGTCAATTACCTTATATTTCTTATATAAGGCTTATTGAAATCTTATAACATTCGCACAACTCCCCACCCCTATTTTCCATCCAACATCGTATACCTCCTATTTCCTGTCCCCGCCAACATCATCCCCTCCTATCCCTTAAAACACCCCTTCCTTTAAATAATTATATGTACTGCTCCAGAGATTTACTGCCCTTCAGTTGTAGCGACGAGGAAGTGGATACTTTGTCCTGATCTTCCAGTTACTTGTCCAATGTCAGCCAGCAAAAGGGTCGTCCTTTCTTTACAAGCCTAAAAAGACCCGCCTCGGTGGCGTAGTTGGTAAATGCGCCAGTCTTGTTGAGCTAGACCACCAAGGACGGGGAGATCGAGGTTCGAATCTCGGTGGGGTTAACTGGGGGTGGTTCTTCCTAAATGGTTTTCCACTCTCCCACGTAAATGCGGGTTCACTTCCTCTAAACTCAACCTTCCAAATTCCTAATCCATTAGTGTAGTTAGTACTTAGGCGTTTAACCCGAACGGTTAGAAAGACGCGGTGCTAAATAACAATAACAATAATACAAGCCTAAATATGTATTAGTGCACGTAACTGTGAATCCTGTGTAACATTCTAGTTATCGCTGTTACAGACCACTCTCCTTAGTTACAGGTCATACCTATAGGTTTATGATGGTTTCATACAAAATTGATATGAAATTAATTTTTTATTCAACCGTGAATAAAACGCGTGGCTTCTTTTATCAGCGGGTTCACGCGATACCTACTGTGCACGAATGTGCCAGATAAAAAGCACGAGAATACACTTGTCATAAAAAGTTCTAACTTATATTTTACCGCGTCTTAGCACTCATTCGGGCTATAAGGGAGGAGAAGGGTAGTTTTTTTTAGAGGAAGTAGATCCGCATTTGCGTGGTGGGAGAGTGAGAAAATATTTTGACTAAACCACCCCTCAGTTCACCCGATTGGGATTCGATCCCCGCTCTGTCACGGGCAATTATATCCAATACGAGACCACGTGACCACCGAAGTATGGCATTCCTCGCAGAATATTCCGTTCATGGAGGTCTCTTGAAAAGGAGGTGGGTTGTTGGAGTTAGTTCTAACTATGACCACCTCGCCACAACAAACTTTGACACTTCCTAAATCGACTAGATTCCTCACTGGGATCCTGTAAGTGACATTAAGGAGGGGATGTAGGAAACGCGAGTTAAGGGCATTGATTTTGCAATTTTTATAGCAAAACTTTTTTTTGGCCCTATATAAATATTTCTCCAATAAAAACGAACAGTTAAACTTTCTTCAGAAGGTGATATCAACATTTGTTGAATATATGTCAAGGGTTTCCGAGAATTTGATAAACTCTTTCACCTCATTTAAAGTTTCTCGTCTAATACCGCTATGCCCATGACAGATATTCAACAGCTGTTGATTTCATTATGTGAAGAAGATTAAACTAAATGTTTATACTGAAAAAAATTTTTTATTTATTTTTGCCAAAATAGTTTTTTTTATAGAAACTGCAAAATACGTTTTTCTCGCGTATCCTAAACTCCTGCCGTTATATAAATTTTTCTAAATCCCAGTGTTTTTCAGCATTACTTAAAAACTTGTTTAACCTAAAACCAGTGGTGCACCAGGGTGGAGGGATGAATGAGGCAGCTAGATGCTTCCACCACTAAGAGGCTAATAATTTTAATAAAAATTTAAAATACATGGAAGTTTAATTATGAGCTCCAGCACTAAAGATGTGTTGAAAGAATTAATTTACATTTTTTAGTTAAATAAGAAACTAATTTTAAAGATTTGCAAGTGAAGATCCTCCAAATAGCTTCTAGAGGCATCCAAATGTTGAACTATTTACTGTAGTGGGTCCTCGGATGGGTTTTGACTGTGAGCCGTTTAAAAAAATTCCAGCCCTCCGCCCCTCTTCTGAAATTTAATTTTGACAAAACCTTGATTGTTTGTGCCCCCAAAATAAATTTCTTGGTGCGCCACTGCCTAAAACATACTCCACCAAATGTTAAATTGTATCCTAACGCTACGAATCCTCTTACAACCAATGTAGCCTGTCCATACCCCCCGCCCCCCTAACGCTCCCAAACCATTCATCCAAAGCGGTGTCTTGATACGTACTCAGGAGTGGTCTACCTTGGGACTGACCTAATCACGTGGTTGACACGTGCTACACAGCCTCGGGGTGGTGGGCATAGAACGTGCTTCACCCTGACCCCGGCTCTGGATGTTGGCAAGATCCAATCCGATCACGTCTTACTACCTGGTCAGGTTGTACGAACATATGATAGCTATTCTAATGGGGTAGGAAGGAGGCAGGAAGCATTTGACAGGTAATCGAACCGCATTTGCTTGGAAATGGTGGGAAACCATTTGGTAAAACCACCCTCATCGGGACTCTCCTTCAGAAATAGTTCTTAACCTTCTGTGACTGGCGCTGTTGAATTTTCGCAACAGTTTTTTTTAAATTTGTTTGAAAAAGTAAACGTAATTAGGTCGGATCCCCTTGAAGCCTACTCATTTAGTTCCTGCTGCGTAGTGTAATGTAATCAAACATTTTCAAAAATGTTAATTTTCTGAGATAACAGAGTTAGCGCACCATATAGGAATGTTGTGAATACGCAATGGCGCCAGTCACGTCATAGTCTGGCTCATTGTATCCGTATGATTACATTACATAGCTCTTGCAGGTTCTATTACGTTGTTTGTTACTAACGTGCGGTCGCTATTATACGTAAAAATACGAATTTAAGGAAGAAAAGTCTTTTTTAAACGAAAATAAGTAAAACTACAGTCAAACGGTTGATTCAGAAAGTATGAGTGAATGAAAATTTGCAATAAAATAACAGTAATAATGTAGAAGTATCAGTAATTTTTTATTAGGCCCTACAGTAAAATATAAAATAATGCCTTACAATATTTTGTTAATCTTTTTCTGATACGGTAATAAGTTTTTGTAACAGTTTAACATTGTCAGTTTTTAAATTAAATAAGACTATATTTCTCAAATATTTGATAATATTGCTTCAGTAATGATATGTATTAAAGTATATATTTTTATTATTATTTTGAACACTATTAGGATTTTGCAAAAATACAACGGTATTTAAAGTGCACCATAAAGGTCACTTATTGTCTAACAGATAGTGCTGCCATCTGTTAGACAATAAATGAATAAATGACCTTTATAGTGCACTTTAAATACCAGTTAGCAGAGGTATCTTTGTCATATTTAAATTAATTTAAAAAGTTAGGCCATTGCTAAAATTCCATGACAGATACTCAAGAATTTAAAGAAAATAAAACTCCATGTTTCTATTAGAGAAATATCCTATATGTTATTTATGTTATAAACATCCCTTTTTATCAACTAATACAAAGCCTACAGCGATGAACAAGGTATCAGTGGACAGGATTTGTTTTTACAGACTTCTGACATAGCATACTGTTTACGTTAAAACACATTGTTTGTTTAAAATTTAAGTTAAAAGAATAAACTCTATTTGTAAATTTGTGTATATACTTCGCTGAGTATTTAATTTCAATAAGCCATCAAAGGACTTAATCTTTTTTTTGGGGGGGGAGGGGAGGAGGTTGAATGTGCGAAAGTTTCACAAGGATTTACTGGTTTTATTTAATTTGGTTAAAAAGGGGATTTTGCTGTAAAAATACTGAACTTATAATGAGTTCCCTTCCTTCAGACTTTCACAGACTTTTAAACGTTCCAACTTGAGTTCCTTTCCTGTGTTTGTTTGCCTCGTGCATAGGCCTGTGCAGTTCCTCGTGATACCTGGAAATACCCCATTCGCTGTAATAAGGGTCGAGTAAACATAATCATAATACAAGATTACTTTTGTATTAATTGATGGTCTGGATTTTCCTGCGACCTTGAAATAACGTTTTGTCGTTTGGTGAAAAAACGTGTCAAGTCCTTGGCAGGGATTAAGCCTCGGAGGTAGAAGCAGGAAAAACACAAGATTGGAAAATACTTGTAATTCTCAACGTTGTTGTTAGAAATTTACAGTAGAATTTCGCTAGGAAGAAACTTTTAGAAAATACAAATTTATTTTGTGATCCACATTGATAGCATTTTACATATTTTATAGGTATCGATAATGTCTATAAAAAGTGCCAACTGCAGATAACATGACCTGACGTATGCATTAATGAAAGTGGAGCTGGTAACTTTTCTAGTTGTGAGGTAAAGGGTTTTTTCTACTAAAATTGTATACTCGCCTCTAAAAGTTGCAGGGGAGATTTGAGGGCCGAGGACCCTCAACCACCGTTGTTGAAGAACGTCAAGGGATTATTTCAAGTGAAATATTTGAAAATGTGTGTATGTAAAAGTGGTTCTGCTTCCCAGATAATCTGGAAAGACTTCTCAGGAAATCTGGAAGCGCTGGGAATCAAACCCGGGACCTCTGGGCCCGTAGCCAGAACCTCTGACCACTAGACCACATGGGCGGTCCTCAAATTGTAATGAAATTTACATGGTTAGAAATTTACGTAAATATTAATGTCGTGGCTAAGAGTGGTATGGGCACATTTCTGAATACATAAGAGACAGATCCTATTCTATTAGCCTAGTGTAATTAAAAGCACACAGCTATAAATACTAGAAGCAAAAAATCATGAGTAAAATGAAGTGGTACCAAGCGTTCATCAGATCTTGGTGAGAGGAAATCAGGTGTATTCTCCAACTCACGCTGCAATTAAAACTATTTCTTAAATTCCTAACTTATCTCACCCAATGCTGCTTGGGAACAAACGAGTCATCCAACGTGAGAATTTATGCTCCAGAAGCTATTTAGATGCGTAAACTCTGACTAACACAGGGGAGATCATCTCGGGACTATTAAAACTCTATCGCTACGTCATTGGTTTATTGCCAAGATATTTACACATATATTTTGCTGTAAGCAGGGGTGCACCCAAGGGGGAGAGGGGCAAACAGGTATTTGATTCCCCCCCTTCCCCAACACCACAAATAATGTTAATATAAATCTAAATAATATGAAGTATAACTAAAATATTTAGCATTGAAATGTGTCGAATGTAGAGGCTACATTTTAAGACCAGACTTATGACTTAAACCTAATATTCAAAAGGTTTACCGTTTTATACCGAATTAACAACTGAAAAAAGCACACAAACAAGATTCGATACCATTTGCATTATTTAAATCTCTTAATTACTATAAAACTACTTAAAAAATTTCTTAAAGCATTTAATATTCATAAATATTCTTGGCCTTCGGGGGCTAGGGGGCTGTGCAGTTTGCAACCCCAAACCCGCTCTTTCCATCAAAATTCCATTCTTGCTGCAGCCTATTGAATGCCTCCCCCAAAGTAAATGAATGGGTGCACCACTGATTAAGTAAATTATATAAAATATATTTTATTTTAACTCTTTCTTCTAAATCATCTTGAAATGGTGAAATTACATTCCTAACTTTTGGGATTCTTTAATGTATAGATAGCTATTATATAAAATCACAATGATTAATAAGTCGTTAATGTAAAACAAAAACTAAAAGAACAGTATTAAAACTCCACGAATCCTTTCTACTAAAGAAAAACAAACAGAATTACACATCAACTACGGTTAAAGTAGCCCCGCCACCCCCTTCCTCTATACCAATGCTGAAATGCCTAAATTTGAGAGTGGTTAAATGTGTTTGCCAAATACATAATACATGTGACTAGAATGCCTGAACATAACTCAATTTATTTTATTTTATTTAAAGCTTGTTATGTATACCATTATTTTACAATTAATTATATATATATATATATAATGTAATTTTACTTAAACTATACTAAATTAGCTGAATAAATACACTGAGCTTTAATCTTTTTTTCAATAGTTGGCACAATGCTTAGCTTACTATCCTTGAACAGCATGACCTGAGGTGTAAAACCCCGAGCTCATTGGCCAACGACTTGTGGGAGAGTGGAAAGGAATGAGTTACAACCCCCTAGACATTGGGCAAGGTCATTAAAGCCTCCCTAGCTTGCCTTGCGATTTTCAAGCAGCAGGCCCTGGGTTTCCTATTGTGTTAAATATAGAGCCTTCTGGAAGAATTACTTAAAACACAGTTCTTGGAATATGAACCAATATTAGTTTTAAAATTAACGATTCATTACATGTATATTTTTTATTGACAATTTAAACATTAGTATTTACACAGTTAGCACAGACAATATTGAATTTAAAAAAAACCAGTTCATATCATTGTGGGTATGCGGCGCAGGAATAGCATACCCGGAGAATACGCCACTGGCTTTGTCGCACTAACCACTAACCCCTTCCATCTGCTCCTACCTGAACCGGTGGGCTCGTGGACAAAGACGTCTGGTTTACCGGGGATAGGAAGGTCTTCACTGTTAAACTCATAGCTGGGTGTGCTGAGGTGTTTTATTTTTCCCTAAATAGTAGTCCATCTTTCACGCAAATGCAAGTGCACATCCTCAAATTTCCGCCTTAATGCATACACCACTAGTATGAATATGCCTGATAGCCCGGGAGGGTGATAAGATAATTAATGAAAAAAACACCCTAAATACACCCGGTTGGGTTTCGAACGCTGACCTTCCCGAAACCGGCAATGAGCTTGACATTTAGACCACGTGCACACCGGCGCGGATAGTAAGTTGTTTCACTTGGAAAAAATCTTTTCCTACAAGAAAACAGGTAGAAAGAAAATGTTTAATGTAACGAATTTGTTATACATGTATTATAGCTGTTTACATTTGAGTGTGAGTGAAAATTAAAAGCCAGCGTTTAAAGCGGGTTGAAAACATTTTTGGAATAATTTTCACAATTTTAGTTATTAAAATAATTACAAATTGAAACTCATCATTTTTGTTTTTGGGCTATATTTCGCGATAGTAAGTTTCAATACCGGCTCAAATAATTTTGTCTGTTCTTAGCTTTTGTTTCATTAATTGGCGGCGGAAACTTATTTGTGTAGGAAAAGTAAGAGAAAAAAAGTTTTTGACTGTCCTTACAAATGTTTGTAAACTGGGTGTCCATAAAAGATATTTTGAGTGGTCCTCCTCCCCTAATTTTTGGAAACTAGATCATTTCTATAAACCATTTGGAGAAGTCTTCTCAAGAAATCTTTTGAAATTTGGATGCTTCTAGAAGTTATTTGGAGTGGTCGTCCTTGAGCAAGTTTTTGAAAATTGGATGCTTACAGGTCAGAAACTATTTGGAATAGTCATAGAGTGGAAATTCTTAAAACATGCATATAGAACTAGAAGCTATCTAAGGTGCTCCTTGGCTGATTTTTTTTGTTTCTGAAAGCTAGATGTCTCTAGATGCTATTTGAAGTGGTCTTCTCCGTAAAATAAAAAATAAAATTGAATGTATCTAGAAATATTTGGAATTTGATTGAAGGCCATCTTTCAGCCTAATATTCGATGATATCAGATGATTTTAGATAAGTGTATAGAGGGGGGCAAATTCTACCCGGGGGGGCAGGGGGTAATGCCCCTCTAACCACCGGTTCTTCTGCCCCTGGTTTCATTTGATTCGACCGTTAAAGATGTTGATTTGAAACCAAAGGGCAACCAGGCCCCTTCTGACACACATACTGTTAATTTTTTTATCATTTATAAAACGTACAAACTAGTTTAAAGTTTGACATTTGTCAACATAATATAAAGTATTAATATCAGAGCCTAACCTTCTCATATATATATATATATATATACACATTCTAAGCTATTTACGCATTCTCTAACCTTTGTTTTCGCATGAGACAACTTTTTTGTCATAGTTTTTGGCTATGTGGGAAACCATCTGAAGTAAATACCGGATCCGATCAATGTTTGTGACAGAAGAGCCGGCCGGCTTTGACGTCGAAGCCTAGAGCTAATTTCTAACCCGGTGCTTTCCAAGCGTTCTTAGAACAGGGACCAAATTTTTTTTATAAAGACAAACTTTCTTTGGGGGAGGGGGGGGGGGTTGGAAGGTTCACATTTGTACTACTGTATTTTATTTATCAGTATCGTCCCCTAGCAAAAATCATTTTCGCACTTTTCAATTTGTTTCCTCTTCAATTTTTATTTTCACTAACTTTTCATACTTAACAACTTTTCGGGAACCAGTGTAACCCGTGGTGGACGAGCTAATATGTTGATGGTTACAGATTGGAAGAAGTTCTCAGAAAGATAATCCACTTACCACCGGCCCAGTGTCCAGCCAGCTCTGGTCAATGCCTCGTTAAGGGACGTGGAGGTATGCGCATTAAATAGTATACCTAGAACTCCTAGACAGAGAGACCTGTAATTCTCGAACGAATCGTTCACACTGTCGGAACTAGTTCAGCGTCTCTTTACAGAAACGAGGCAGGCCTGTGTAACTAGAAAGGAAGTTCATTGTTTAAAATTTCCCATGTCCAGCTATATCTTGATTTTGGTTGGAAGCCCGTTCTAGAAGGTCTTATTCCGTACCAGAATCCAACTGTATAGCAGTATTTAGGTAGGATAAAAGGCCTTACGGAACGGACTTCCTGCTACCGTTCTTAGAGGCTTTCTATCTTATCAAAATACTGCCATATCGTGGGGTTCTGTAACTAAATAAGACCTTCTAAAACGTGCTCCGTAACAAAAGCAGGGTATACATAACCCCTCTCACCAGTGCTCAGCAATAGTTTCAATATATTTAACTACTTGCTGAATTAAGGGTCCCTGGTTCTATTCTCGGCATGGCCGAAAAATGTATCATTGGTGAAATGTAAGCTTATTCTTATAAACATTGGCAAATTAACGGTATGGGGGCTGGGTGGTGTTCAAGATACGGTAGTTCTTGAGTCGTGCGCTGAAATAATCACTGGCTCAGAAAATGCATGTTAAATACCTCGCATAGTAAAATAAAAATATCACTAACACGTCTTAAACTTGTGAACGATTGACTGTTGGTGAGAAGAAACTTTAATAAAATTAACATTTTTTTACGGCTATCGTGGAAATCAATCAATCAAGACACGTTTGATACCCCTGATTTAAAGCGTCACAGTAGACTGAGCTACCGATTGGGAGAAAAGGGTTGAATCCCGGTCAGCTGTACTGAGGATGGGTTTTCCTCTAAATGTTTACCACTCTACCTAAATACAATTGCGGTTGAATTTCCTTCAAAATTCAATTAGGCCCGCCAGGTGCTCAAACCGGGCCCGATACCAGGGGCAAAGCGCGGGCCCCCTTATCTTTGTTGTACTTGAATTTAGCGGCGGTGAAACCTTATTTGTTTAAGGGGNATAAACTGTTTTTGCTTCTCTGTAAGTTATTTGTAAGAGTCCTTCTCCAGAATTTTTAAAAAGTTTGGATGTCCTTATAAGCTATTTAGAAAGGTCTTTGGAATATTGTGAAATATTAGCTGCCTATTATATAAGCTATTTGAAAAAATCTTGTCTCGGCAATTTTTTTTAATGAGATGCCAGTGAAAGCTATTTGGGGGAATTATTTTTGAAAATTTGTTGTATTAAGAAAATATTTAAAGCGTGTCTTTTCCAGCAATTTTGGAAAGTTGGATGGTCTCGGATGTTATTTTAAATTGTCCTCGCCTGGAATTTTTAGTGATTGGATGCTTCTAGAAACAATTTTGAATGGTCTACACCCGGCAAATTTTTGAAAATTGGATACTTCTAAAGCCATTTAGACTATTCTTCGCCCGTATTTAATTTAATCACTATTTTGAGTTGTCCTTCCCTGACAAAGTTTTGAAAACTTTTGGCACTAGACAGGATTTAGAACTTAACACCATTTTTCATATTCATATTTGATAGCAAAGGGGAGTTAAATAATTCTAGAAGGGTAAGTTAATTCCAATCGAGAGGAAGGAGACTAATTATGTTCCAAGGGGAGGAAGCTCCTTCTCCGACCCTATTATTCCACCACTGCTAGATCTGTACTAAAATAAAAAATACTAAAATTAATCAGTTATTGGACACTCGTTACGCCAATGATACACCTAAATTTAAATATAACTTGATTCACTACCCTACTCTTTTCAGTTTTCACACGCAAATTCAAGTACAAAAATAAGACTCCACGAAACTCCCTAAGACACAAAACTAAGCACAAGACTTAACCGAACTGATGATACCACTGTGACTAATGTCAGAGGAAACCCTGATGGACTGCTTTATTGCTTATTATTCGTCCGCACTTTTCTTTAAATTTGTTAATTTTATTCGGATCTTGGGGCCCGAGCCTGGTACCATAGTACCAATAGCCCCCCCCCTTACCCCCTCGTGGCGAGACCATATTCAACCGTCCTCATCCTAAACTCATTAGCGTCCAATGTTCTTGTTCACGTCGCAGGTACCTAACCTATGGTTCTTGTTCACTATTCATGAGTTTCGATATTATACTGATTAGATCGATGTGATTTGTTGTCGGGTTACAGTTGAAATAACTTATGTAAATTTAATGAAGTGTTTATTCTAAGTCATTGGATATATTGGGCGAATATGCGAGTCTATATCACACGTGCTGCTATTTTAGGGCCACCGCTCACTGGGCGACCAGCCGCTGTGACCTTTTAGACACCGGCGACTTGCTCCGCGACCAAGGAAGCGACCGACCATTTAATTTCTAATGAATCTGTCCAGTTGGCCAACTGGTCGCCTGCGCGCCGCACGCTATCCCAGGGGTCGCCGCGGCCAGCTGGTCGCTGCAGTCAAGTGCGCGCTGGCCAATTTACCACAAGCATTGTCGCTAGTCGCTAGCCGCGGGTAGCGCGTCTGGTCGCCCAGTGAGCGGTGGCCCTTACTTCTCAAGGAAACTTGGGAGGATTAAAATGTAAATAGATAAAGATTGATCCAATCTAGTGACTGACGCTGAATAATTGTGGTCCCGCCTCAGATTCGGTGAGTAATTTAAAATATATATATATATATATATATATATATATAATTATATATTATAAGATATTAATATCTTGGCAAACGCAGGTCCTGACCGTTCGACAACTTTAAACGAATGTCCTCATCTCAGCTCTCCAACAGGGTTGTTTCCCAAGATTTTGCTTCTAGGACATTTGAGTAACGTGATGCATTCATTCCCAGTCTCTCCCCCCCTTGTCTTTGGAGAAGATTTTGCCTGGGTGGCTGATATAAGACGTTGTTGCGCCATGTATATATTTACTGAGAAATATAATGTAAATTAAATAATTATTATTACGTATGATTTGATCTGATTATCTCTATTAATTGGTCAAAAGGGAGGTGTAAGATATAATAGTTACGATGCGTAATTAATATTTTGCGTATAGCCTGAAAAGATGCGAAGACGCGTTGGTTTTGTTTCCCCCCATTTTTTTTTTTTTTCAAAAATAAGTGTAAATAAAGTGGTGTCGTGAGGCAAGGGTGGCGCGCTGTTCCCAAGTTCTGGTTTCGTTCCCCGCCGCGCTTGTTAATTTGGCTGTAAGGCCACAGAATATTAGTTTTTAATTGCCACAAACAGGATCATTCTAGAACAATTGGGCAACGTCTTGACTTGCGTAACGCGCCTACATTTCTCTCGTGCAATAAACTAATTAATCTCGTCGGTGTTGGTACCACTGGGAATGTCACGTGGCCGGGTAAATCCACTCGCGTTTTTTTTCTCATTTTGACACTGCTGTTCGGGAACTTGATGGGGGTTTTTCTCGCGCCTCTCAACTCGGGACTTGTTTGTTTTTTCGCCGTGTCTAAATGGTTTGAGCCCGTGATAGAGCTATACCGACCGAGCGGCCGCCGCCGTTAGCGATGATAGTACTTACTTTTGCGGCTAGAGGGTGTCATGTGGTCAGCACAATGAACCCTCCGGCCGTTAATCTCAATTTTCTAGACCAGGGCCTCTACTTCTTTATTCAAGTAACTCCTCATTTGTCCTCGCGAGACTCAGGTTGACACCGGGTCAGACTCACTGCGTTATAGGGATCGAACCCGGGACCTCTGCAGCGTGTATATTAATTATGCTATTCTGTTAGGGATGAGATGTTGAATTTAGAGGAAATATACCTGCATTTGCTTGAGAGGGGAGAGGGAGAAAGTATGTTGGAGAGCAGCCTTCATTAAACCCGGGCTAGACGTCGGCAGAGTGGGCTATACCTGACTGACGTCTTTGTCCGCTCGACCACCGGTGTGGTCTGCACAGTTCATCTCGTGTTCAGCAAGCGCCTTCCAGTGCTCGAGTGATTGCCTGTGTGTCAAGGGGAAGAGTGTTTGCCTGGATCATTGTCAAATACACAACGTCACACTTGAGGCGGAGTGTAGGGGACGCGAGAAGAGGCCAGTGTTTTTACAATCTTTACATCAAAACTTTTTTTTTTCTTCAAAATAAACAAAATTTTGCTATGGGGCCATACAAGTGTTACGTAACGCAATTCTAGGCGTTTT